>SJJU01015767.1:0-12470 GCA_012932125.1 Conopomorpha cramerella
CGTCTGTAACAAGGCTTTATGTCATCAACACTAATAGGTAGGCAGTTGAAATTGTGATAGGTGATGTTTTTCTGTCTCCGCTACAACAACAAATCCTCAAAATAGAATTATGATAGATAAGAGGGCTTACATACAAAAATTATAATTTTATGCACGTTTTAACAGATGAGGCTGTATCTTATGAACCGTGAAAGTTCCGTCCAGTAGCCGTACTCGAACCCGAGACCTCACGATTGCAAGTCAAGTATCCGACACCAACTGGACCACAGGTCCCAAAATACTAAGGTAGGTAGTGTCTTTTTGCCTATATGGTGTGTACGCCACTGGCAGACATCATAATAGAAGTCGTTTTTACCCTGATACTCAATACTTCAAGTCAATTCCGAACTTCTATCGATGTAGAACTCAATTTCCGTTCCAAGTGACACATCTTTGATTCAATATCTCTGAAAAGGCGCACACAAATTCGCCTTTGGGTTTCAGAGATTTTGCATTTCCTGCTGGAGTGATGTTTCGTGGAACCGGGGATCTGCGAAATCATTATATGTGCGACCGTACATGTAACATAGGCAGATAGCTATTAATTTTTGTTAATTTGTGACAGTATTATATATGAGAATATATGTTGAGGCATAGAGGTGCTAAAGAAATAAGAACAATCAGTGACAAGTCGGGTTGCTTAGCAATGAAAGAAAAACAGAAAAGTCACTTGGTGACTTGGTATTGTTCGGTGTTGGTAATGCGCTTATAAATAAAGTAAATGTATTCACGGGTACCTCCGGCGACCTTTATGTTTCCTAAGGTATGTGCATGTTAAATTTCAAACGTCAAATATACGCAATTTCTCATATAATTTTTTTAAATTTTATTTAAAAATGCTGTAAATAATTAGCATTTAGGAGCTCGTATGCATCCGCCATCGTCTAAGTCTAATTCTAAGTCTTAAAAAAAGACTATAGCAACATTATATTGGCACAAGCTAATAGTTTGTGCCAATAATTTTTGCCAGTGTCGAGTGTGGATAAGCAACGTGGTAAAAATAGTGTCAGACTCATTGAAACGTGAGGGTGGACAAAATTACAATGCTGCGTGGAACATTATACGGAAATAACAAATTGATCAAATAGGAGTCCTCTCCTTTACTTCTCACTCTCACTACATTATTTTTCATCACCAGCACATTATTACACTAAATTAACACAATAATTGCAGCGAAAAATTAATTTTGAAAATGAGAATTAAAGAACGCCATTTGCATCTCATCGCTTCCCGTCACAAAGCAAGCAAGCTTTTAATAAAACGTGTTTCAGATCAATTAAAACTATAAATAAAAAAAAAATACTTGGTGGAACGAAGTTCGCCGGTCAGCTAGTATGTAATAATTAAGTGATCACTACCTAGATTTTCATTTGTAATTTGCCACTTAAAATTAATAGCGATATCCGATGAACTAAATGATGTATCTGGCGATGATTCCCTTAATGATCCATCAACCATTTCAACTCTGGTTGGACTTCTACTATTATTTATAGAAATAAAGCCGTTGTCCAGGGAGCTTTCGTACAACTGAATAGCTCTGGTGTCGGTTTTATGAGTGTGTGTTAATGTGTTGGCCAAATCACCGTCTACTATAGTGTTACTCGAATATAATGCAAATATCTCGTCCCAATCTTGTTGTGTAGTGTGGACACTAGATGGACAGTAAACTGATAAAATATTTTTAAGAGAAGAACAGTTTGACACTTTGACATGAATAATTTCAATATCGGAGTTATTTGTATTATATCTACCAATACGTAAAGGCATCTCCCAATCTAACCATGTCTCACTGATAATGGGTATATGGATTTTTTCCCTATTTAACAATATTTCTAGATCAATAATTTTTGGCCTGAGACTTTGTGCATTCCATTGTAAAAGTTAATCGTACGAATATTACGTGAGTGCCTATCCATAATTGAAAATATTAGCCAAACTTCTAAGTATATCCTTGCCTATAAACGCGATCTTACAATAGCTAAGTATTTCAGTAACACACAAACTAATTAAAGAAATCACTTTGTCTGCTAGTACATTTTCGGAGAATAAAATGTCCTTCAAGCGATCCAGTAGAGATTTCAACCATGTCCTTCGTCCTCCATCCGTGTTTTTATCACTTTGTTCAATTAAATTGCCAGTATTTCCATTAGAGGGGGTTTCTACGTTACCACACGCCGGGGTTTCCTTGATGTAATTCTTCACTCTTTTGTTCTTGGTGTTTTTATCGCTGCGTATGGCTGCTACTGCCGTATCTATGAACATACGGCGGTAAGGAGGGGCACTTAAAACACAGTCGTATCGTTTCACTATCAACCCACAATCCCTTTCCATCTGACCGTTTCTACCTTCTAACAGACAAATTTCCTGTTACTAATCTTTTCACTTAAGTTTTCACTCAAAGCTGACAACACACAGTCGTCATTATTTACGTCATCCATTGTTGTGGATATATTCCATCACAATTAGATGTAGCTATAAACTATAATGAGTTCGTAAAAATAATTGGAGGCGTTTACGAAGTAACTAAATGACAGGCGTACGCGCCGCACCGAGTCTACCCGATTACTGTAGTTAAAATTTAAATTATAAAAGTACAGGAATATATGCTACATAAACATGTTAAATGAAATGAATCAAACCGAATTGTCCTTATTGTCCCAGACTAGCAAGTCTCTCTGTAATAGCTTCTTCATCGGGCCAGCAGATCCGATAGAACTACTAGATACTTTTACAACTTTTTCCTAGCGATTCAGTTTCAAACGCGGTTCAGTGAGCGTTACATTCGTTCGTTCTTTTTCGTACCATGGCGTGCCACTTGACCCAAAACTGAATCGCTTATGTGTCAAATATTGCGATTTAAATAAAGTTACTCTGCGACAGACGAAACTGAATCGCTTTGGTGTTAGTGGTCAAGTTTTTGAGTTTAAATTGTTGAAAATGTAGAAATCCAAGTATTTAATTAAATGTCACGTTAAAAAACTATCTGCCTATCTATTTTTATAATTTATACAACTTCAAAATGCTGTGTGTTAAACTATATACTTGCATAGACGGCACCAGCGCAGTGTTCGGTCTAGAACAAGCTAGCTGGACCAAATTATTTTACGGACACTAGGAAAATTTCCACGAGAACGGGAGTTAGCGGAAAAAACTATTGTTTGAAAAAAATAAACCGCCTAAGATACATTATTGATATTTGGTAAGTAAGTATTGCTAATATAGTATTATGGAGACAGTGTCCTCCTTTTATTTCAGTACAATTCTTACTTTGTTGGCAAGAGATCAAGGAATGATTCAGTTATAAAAAATCGGCCACAGTTGTAGGTATAATTGCCTCATACCTACGGAGCACTTATTGCAGAACACTTCGATACATACTATATTCAGTGATTTATTTTGTTCTGCGTGCAGACTGTTTGGATGTGACTATGAAACACGTAACCACGTGAAAAACATAGTTTGCCCAAGTGTACTCCAGCTACTTTTAACGTTTGACCCTGAGATTTATTAATTGTCATTGAGAAAACGAACTTTCAATGGAAACTGTAGACATGTAAAATAGGAATACGGGCTATAAGCACCTATTCTCCCTTAGCTTCTCCTGTCAAAATAGTACACGTCACTGATCCTATTGCATTGCATAATCTTGGTGCGTCTAGATACGTACCTTACGTAGTTAGTTAGTTGTCGACGCTGAACTGAAGTTGAACTTAATCTAAATATTCGAAAAAAGACGATAATATAGGGATGCCCGAATCGAATAGATTTTTTTACCCAACTTTCACTCCCGTACTAAGCGTCATGGACAGCCAGTCTTGCCTTTTTCGACATGAATTGGCTGGCTCTCTATAACACTGCGAAGGAACCGATAACCTATCCTGAATATACCTGAATATCTTAATGTACCCATATTCCGCAAATAAAAACTATTTGAATTTGAATAACCTTATTACCCGCACTCACTCTTCTTTCAATATTGATACGGAAATTGGTTAGAACACTTGAAACAACATTTCCCATGATTTTCAGGAAATTGCAAATGTGCATGATAAATTCTGTTGTCACAACCGCAGTCGCAGTTTGTTAAAATAACAAGGACTGTTTGAACATTATGGTTTGCTTTATATTACCCATTATTAACCTTTGTCACAAAAAAGCAAGAAATTTATTTTTGCCCAGTTATATTGAATAACTGCCAATGCAATCCAATAAAAATCTCCACATCGGTAGACATCGGTAACTGTCAAAAGTCTATTTGAATTTTAAAAAGTCAAAAAATATAGGTAGTTACTAAAAAAATCACATTTATTTCAAACTCAATTTTTTTATTTATTAAAGTGCATGAAATTATCTTTCTAATGATATATTACACTTGCTATTTTGTTAGAAAAGAAACTGTAAGATAATGTTTTACATTTCTAATTTATGAACTTTATCGACGACTTTAGTTTGATAAAGGACTTGTGACATACATGTTTAATGAAATAATTGCCAAATTGAGCTTTTGTTGGTCCAAAAGGATACATTAGACATTCGTGTAAACATTAGAAACAAAATTGGTAGTCAAATCAGACTTTTGGAAAATGTATTTTTGAGACGATACTCACGCTCCTGGTCCATATCGGCAGCGCGGCGGCGGAAATATTTTTTTTGCGTAACGCGTTTTATTCAATCTGCGATATTTTCCAATCTAAGTGCTGAAATCAAATGCTATGACTTACTTGACTTGACTTATTTCCTTTATTCCCTCAGCAGGGACATAGGGCTCGCACAACATTCTTCCACTCGGACCGGTCTTGAGCAGCAACCACCAGATCTTCCCACTTCAGACCTGCTAGATCCGCCTCCTTCTTCACTGAGCGACGCCATGTGGATCTAGGGCGGCCAACTTTACGCTTTCCTGCCGGCTGCCACGACAGAGCCTGTTTTGGAGGATACTCTTCCGATCTTCTGAGCGTGTGTCCAATCCAACGCCACTTCCTTGTCCGGATTTCGTCATCGATGGGTCTTTGTCTTGTCAGTCTCCATAGGTCGGTGTTCCTTATTGTTCGGGGCCAGAAAATTCCCAAAATGCGCCTTAAGCATTTGTTAACAAATACTTGCAGCTGATGGGAGAGGTCCTTTCTGACATACCACGTCTCACAACCATATAGTAAGACTGACTTGACGTTTGATTCGAAGATCCTCAATTTAGTGCGTCGGGTGATAATGTGGGAACTCCAAACAGGCTTTAATTGGGCGTATGCAGCACGAGCCTTGTTGATACGGGCCTCTATGTCCAGGTCTGTTCCACCTTGCGGGCTCACAACACCCCCAAGATAGGTGAACTTGTGGACCCGCTCGATACTCTCGCCGTTGATTAAGAGAGGCTGGGTGTCAACGGTGTGGAGGCGCATCTCCTTCGTTTTAGCGCAGTTGACGCGCAATCCTTCCTGGGCAGCCTCTTTAACGAGATCATCGGCCTTGGTCTGTAGGTGATCACGGGATTTGGAGAGCAGACATAGGTCGTCTGCAAAGTCTATGTCTTCGAGGTGTTGTCCCTGAGACCAGGGAAGGCCTCTGCATTCCTTGCAGACAACTCTCCGCATCACGTCGTCCAAGACTATGAGGAACAGAAGAGGAGACAGCAGGCATCCTTGCTTCACGCCAGCGGTTACGTGGATTGGGTCGGTCAGTTGTCCTCTGTGCAGCACTCTGCATGTTGATCCCTCATACAGGCCCCTGATGATGTGAATTATCTTCTCAGGAATTCCTCGCGATTTTAGAATTCGCCAGATACTGTGCCATTTCACACGATCAAATGCTTTTTCAAAATCTACGAACAGCGCAAAAACTTCGCTCTGCATTTCGTTGCACTGTTCCAGTATCATTCTCAGCAGGTTCAGTTGATCGGTGCATGACCGGCATGGTCTAAATCCTCCCTGCTCTTCCCTGAGATGTCGATCCACTTGGGCGGCCATTCTGGTCAGAAGCACTTTGCACAGTATCTTGGTACAGGATGGGAGAAGGTTAATTCCTCTCCAGTTCGCACACAGTGAGCGGTCTCCTTTTTTTGGCAATTTTACAACGACGCCTTCTTTCCAGTCATTGGGGACTTGTTCGGTCTCCCATATGGACCTGATTAGGGGGTGTAAAATTGCTGTAGATACCTGCGCATCGGCCTTCAAAGCTTCAATGGGAATGCCATCGTTTCCGGGGGCTTTTCCACTCTTCAACGATTTTATTGCCGTGGTGATTTCCTCATGACTAGGGATCTGAGTGTCAATATCCAGCTGCCACGGTGGAGTATGCGACACATCGTTCACGTTGGATCCTTCGTCAGAGTCTGTGGCACGAAATACCTCGCTGAAGTGCTGATGCCACCGTCGAAGCTGGTCTTCCATTGTCACCAATATAGTGCCTTCTGTGCTTCGTATTGGCCGTTCTGTCTGTGTCTGCTTGCACAGCTCCCTCCCAGCTCTGTACAACTCCTTACTGTCTCCGTTTCGGGCTGCTGCTTCAGCTTTCCGCGCGATGTTGTTCGCCCAACGTCGCTTGTCGCGCTTTATGCTGCGTTTGACGTCGCTTTCACATAGGAAATACTCATAAGCTACGGTTTCTTTGCTGTTGTAGTCCTTGGCCGTGTTGAGCTTATTTTTTAGGGATTTGCGGGATTGGACTTTATCCCATGTTTCCTCAGAAATCCACTTCTTCTTCGAGTATTCCCTAGTTCCCAAGACGTCCTTGCAGCACTTTTGAAGAATGTCCTTCGTCTGTGACCAGCGGGCCTCGACTGGATCATCCTCCAAAGACAGAGCCTGGAATCGGTTGTGTAGTTCGATGGCGAATTTCCTTCTTGCAACGGGGTCGTTCAGCTTCTCAACGTCAAATCGTTTACTGCTATGCATAGATCTCTCTGGAGCGACTGCTATCTTGAGCTGGATCTTGCCGACGAGTAAGTGATGATCACTATTGACGTCTGCACCGCGTTTGTTTCTGACGTCGAGAAGCGAGTGCCTCCACTTTCTTCTTATCAAAAGGTGATCGATCTGGTTCTCTGTACGATGGTCAGGAGAGACCCACGTCACCTTATGACAGTCCCTGTGGGGAAACACTGACCCACCAATGATGAGGTCGTTCTCGCAGCAGAAGTCCACTAGCCGATTTCCATTGTCAGAGCGGGTTCCCAGAGCATGTCGTCCAACCCACGACTCTATACCCCGGTTGAAGTTTCCGACCTGAGCGTTGAAGTCCCCCATACATATCACTATGTCCTGGGACTTTACTTTCCGGAGCGTAGAGTTGAGCTGTTCGTAAAAAGTGTCCTTATCCCCTGCTTCAGCCATGTTTGTAGGTGCATAGCATTGGATCACCGTTATCTTCCTTACTTTGGACAGGAATCGTGCTACGATAATTCTGTCAGATATTGGTATCCAATCTATGAGGCTCTTTCTAGCTTTTCTGCTAAGGAGCAAGGCCACTCCTGCCTCGTGCCTATCGTTATTGCCTGAGTACAGCAATGTCAGGTCCTCCACTTGGTGTTCTCCAAACTCTTTCCATCTCGCCTCTGCAATTCCTAAAATCTCCAGGTTGTACTCCTTCATGCACTTCGCTACTTGAAGCAATCTGCTTTCTTCGCGCATAGTCCGTACATTCCAGCAACCTATCGAAGTCCGTATTTTCGCGCCAAAAGTCAGTTTTGTTGAATCCGTCCGTTGATTTATTGCTTGAGTTTCAGTAATAATTATACTTCAGGTATACAGGTTATTAGCCCATAGTACCCTAGTCTGATAGCAGGGCTGCTGCTTCGTAGCGTCCAGACACTCTCGGGGTTGTCTCCCCTGGCTAGTTTTCCGGTTTTGAGGCGCCGAAGGCTCGCCTTTCGTCTACATACTCAGCTGTTTTCGATCTCGGGGTAGATGATGATTTGCAAGGCCCGTATTCAGATCTCAACATTGCCCGGGGAGGACGACGAGGACGTGTATGTAGACTTAGTTGGTGTGCGTTCCTGTACTTAACCTTGCAAACTTAAGTCCACGCAATCCGGCATACTCAGCATTTTGTAGGATTTCCCTGTTTAGCCATCCAGAAAAAAAATCCACCGAGGCCTATCTAACACCAACCCCCCCCAATCTGGTGGGTATACAAATATGAAAACAACATTTGCCTGGTTAGTTACTCAGTGTAAAAAAGGTTTGAACCATGAGATCGTGACACAATTAAGGCAAATTCGGTTACCAGGAACAAATCGCTCAAAGCGATAAGGTCGCCATTTGCAATTTTACCATTGTTAGTTTTACATTTTGTAATGTACAGTGTGCAATAAAGAGTGTATTCATTCATTAATTCAAATTAGGCATATGGAGTGAATGGATGAAAGTAGATTAACGAAAGAGATTTATATGGGTGATGTAATGGGCCAGGTGAGTAGAGGTCGCCCCAGAAGGACATACATTGACCAGATAGGTGATGTCCTGGCGGAAGGTGGCGTGAAAAGTACTCGAAACCGGAGGTCATGTATGAAAAGGTGTATGAATGTAGATGAAGCGAAAGGGATATGTCAGGATCGTGACAAATGGAGATCTGTAGTCTCTGCCTACCCCTCTGGGAGACAGGCGTGAAGTGTATGTATGTATGTATTTACATTTAAATGATTATTGTGGATTAACTGTAAAAGATAAGCATATACTATTCCGGACTTTTTGTAGAACATTTTAAAACCTATGATTGCTTAGAACATAGTTTTAACGTATCTTGTCGGGTTAAATCAGCGCACGCAGGAATATACCGCAAGTTACCGATTTCTTCCCTATCCTTTATTTTAATTCTAAAACGTAAATAATTTAAAACATATCCCCAAAATTTATAACCCATATGTTATTCTAGTTTATAAGCTACAATACTGCCAAGTTTCATTAAAATCCGTCCAGTACTTTCTGCGTGAAAGAAGGACAAACATCCATCCAAACTTTTGCATTTATAATATTGAGTAGGAAGTAGGATTAGCTTTTAGAGGAAAATAACTATCTACAATACCCTTTATTTCATTTTAAAAATGAATCGCTGATTCCAGAAACTTTATATGAATTTAATGCAGTCTCTCAGTCGTTCCGAGAACTTCCCGCAGGCTCATATTGGGATTCTAACCTATGAAAAGCATGGTTCCAAACCAGTAACATTTATTTATTAATATACAGAACATGCATTACATTACAGTATAACTAATCCGTAATGTTGCTGCCAAAGTCGTCGTGCAAACTAAAATAAAAAGAAATATAACAACAAATTATAAAAATTTCCTCACATAAATTGAAATCAAAACAAAACAATAAAAAACATGAGTAGGCAATTAAGTGGTTTGACATAACAGATGAGTAGGTACTAGTAGTACCTAGTTACCTTAGTAAATTCGTTCAGTGAAACTGAAAGAAGGTCAAACCGAATTGCGACGGCGTTAAGACGTGTTCGAATAGCTCTAGTAAGTGGCGCAACAAGTTAGTGCGTACATAACATACCTAGATGACGTTCAGTGTACTGGCAGTTATTAATTACAACGAGAATCGTGAATTACGGTTAAGAGACTAACGTCTAACAAATACTTTCCTGAGGTTTATTTTTAAAATAAAGGATGCAAATATCATTGCCAGACGGGATCAGAAAAACCATTCTGGATCTCAAACTAATATGTGTCTTGATATCATTGTCATGGGATGTGAAATGTAGTTAAATAGTAATTTTATTGCTTTCCGGCCGCGGCTTCGCTCGCGTGGACTTCGGTTATATTGCGGTATAAAGGAATATTTTTGTTTTCCTTCGGGAATATCCATTTTTTCCGGGATAAAAGTACCCCATTATTTAAACCGGACTTCTAACTATACGTCTGCAAAGTTTCAAAGCAATCGGTTCAGTAGTTACGGCGTGAAAGCGGAACAAACAAACAAACTCACTTTCCCATTTATATTATTAGTAAGATCTCCCAACTTCCACGAAGCTCATAACATTGAACTAACAAGGCATAGTTTAATTTATTTCCTACCAGGACATTTAATTATTTCAATGGATTTATATGTTATTTTGTTTTTGTATACTTACTTCATGTTGTTCAATCTCTATTTATTAATATGTGGACATTTTCGTTTATTATTTTTGCTTCACAATGGCCAGGCTTAAATACTTAATATTGTGTTACTTTAACTAGTCTGATATACATGATTATGTGTGCATGAAAAAATGTGGAAGTCTACTAGTACATGTTTTAAAGGAGCAACTATTCATTAGCGAGCGAAACATTTATAATTTAAACAGATACGGAAAATTCATAATTAAAACTTGACCTGCCAAGCATTTGTACAAATTTGAAAAGTGTACCAATGTATTCGAATGCAATACGAATTGTAAAGGGTCATTTACTAGGCAAACTAGGATATGCCTTCAAGTCAATTGCTCCATCAGAAGCTGATTGTTAGGCTGAACGTGATCTGGTTGTCAAGCCTTCTCACACGTCTTCTATTAAAGGTTGGTGGGTGCACGTTCTAATCGTATCATTGAATCTCCTCCGGTATGTTTGAATCCTTTTCAACCCCCGACGCAAAAAGAGGGGTGTTATAAGTTTGACGTGTCTGTCTGCCTGTCTGTGGTATCATAGCTCTCGAACGAATGAACAAATTTCAATTTAGTTATTTTTGTATTACAGGTGTTTTACGGGCGAGTGTTCTTAGACATGTTTGATGAAAATCGATTGAGCCGTTTAAAAGTTATATAAAAACGTAAAGATAAGTATGTACACAGTACTTTAATCGTTGTTTACTCTGTGTGTCTTTCCAATGTTGATCCGGCTGTGTGATGGACAACAAAAAAAATCGACGTGCCAGGGATTCTGTAGAAAAGGTTTGTTTCTATATAAATATATAAAAGGAAAAGCTGACTGAATGACTGACTGACTGACTGACTGACATATCAACGTACAGCCCAAACGGCTAAACGCAGGGACTTGAAATTTGGAATGGACGTAGCTTAGGTACCATAGGGGTGCACTAAGGAAGGAATGGGCATTGTCCATTTTTTCATAAATGCTGTATTTACAAAACCATTTCGAGGTCTAGGGTCAGCTATCAATTTTATCCATTCGGATAGTAAAAAAAATGAATGATTAATAATATTTCAAGAAAAATATGTATGACCTTTATTTGACCTTACTAATTGGTATCTAAAGTTTATGATCTAAGTCATCTATCTGCGAAAAACACTAAACCTAATGACAGCAGTAGGTAGGTACCTACTACTACTCCATAACAATAACATAACCTAATTTAATATTAATATATTTCTGATCTGAATGTTGAGTCCATCGCTATATTTTTGCTTATTTGTTAATTTCCAGTTGTTTTGTCGGAATTTCTTTCTTTGATTATGGAAGGTTACAAAAAGTGTTTTGTTCCTACATGTGGAAATGATACAAAAAATAGTACGAAAACAATCGTTCGAATTAGGGAAGATTTAAGGGAAAAGTGGTGTCGTCAAGCTAATGTGGCTTACTATAAACTGTACCTACCCCCAATATTGTTGCGAGACCCACTTTGATGTAAGTACAAAAAAGTAAAGTGCATTTTTAATTTGATAATCTTTACAAAACAAAGTCGTTCCCTTTTTGAAGGTACCTGCGCTTTTTATCAATAGAAAGAGCGGAGTGATTTGTTTAAGAGTGTTAATGTGCTAACTAATTAACTACGAATGTGTTTTACGCGGGTGACATCGCGAAACGTCTTCTAGTCTCTAGTGAAATGTACTAGGTATTCCAACTTTTAAAACATTGATAATTTTCAGCCAAAGCAAGACTTCATAAATTACTACCTATTTCAAATCAGAAAATAAGGAGCCAAGATTGAAGATTGCAGTTTTTCGAAATGTTTCAGTTATTTTGCAGGACCAGGTATGGACGGTTATTCAGCGTTGAAATAAAAAAATAAACAAATTCTCTTTTAGCCTTGTTTAGAATTGAAAAAAATGTTAGTCAATCCAATAATCAGTCAAGGAAAAGGAAACTTGACAATAATATCAATATGCTAAGTACATCAAGCAATGCTTCATTGCAGTCACAGCCTTTTAGAGTGAGTTGTTAAATATGTACACACATACAAAATGTTACACTTATCTCCCAGTGGGATAGACCATGATTTCATTGTAAAATGAGTTCTGTCATATATGTTGACTAGCAGCCCGCGGTTCCGGCTTCGCTCGGATATTCGACTTTTACAGCTGTAGTTATGAAAATAGAAACTCCTTCCAATTCAAAGTGATAATAAGTTGCCAATTATTATATCTGACAGATGGACAGACCTAGGTTCTTTATTAATTACGGAAAAGTAATAAATTACCGGTAGGTAGTTTAAAATTGAGTTTCTTTAAATATTTTTTATTTTTTAAAGAGAGTAAGAGAATTGGACAAAGTAAGA
>SJJU01015770.1:0-10650 GCA_012932125.1 Conopomorpha cramerella
TAACTCTATTATTAGGTCGGGTAGCCAAAATACTAAGGTAGGCAGAGACTTTTTGCCTATATGGTGTGCACGCCACTGCCTAACATGCCCATAGAAAAATATCACTGGTGTTGAGATATAGCCAATTTAGGTAAACTTGGCTATATATTTTTACCTAGAATTGGCTTTTCTATGGGCATGTTAGGCTTGTTTGATTCGTCTAAGTCCCATCTACCTACGGTGTCAGCGTGACGTGCCTATTTTTGGACACCCTGTATACATGTATATGTAGGTACATTTAGATGTAACCTTTTAACCTCCAAATGATAAGATTTGTTTTCGTGATATTGAACGGGGAATGAATGAATTCAAACTTTAAACAAATCTCATCAAGATGTCGCTAGTAGGTATCCAGGGTGATCCCTAGACACTTTTGATGTGTGTATGTAATGATTCGACGCCCTTTTGACACATCGTGGGTCACTTATGGCACTGGCTGAAAATCAGTCATGCGGATGCAATCCCCAGCATAATGCTGAGCCGCAGCTGCCTTTTTGCATCATAAACTGTTGCCCTCAGGCAAGGTGGACTGATGATCTACGCAAGATGGCTGGCAGAAGCTGGATGCGAGAAGCCGAAAACAGATCACAGTGGCGTGCAAATGGAGAGGCCTATGTCCAGCAGTGGACAAGTATGGGCTGATGATGATGATGATGAAACTGTTCATATTTGTTTCATTACTTTTAAATGTGTATTATTTTTTTTTTTAATCACTATGAACATGCGTTTGATCACCATCCTCCCTGATGTTAAGCAGCGATGTGGTCTACGATGGAGCACACTTGTTCAGAAGGTACCTATTCACCCGCGATTAGCAATGTAAATATTTCTATTAGATATTATCTTGCTGTAATTTGTTTTGTGTTTTTCTTTTGTTGTTATGCGACTAAACCCTCTCTCTCAAATAAACAATATTAAAATAATACCTACATTATATATATGTATTTACACATAGGTAATAAAAATGCAATCATCGCGCTAGTCGACCTACAAAGAATGTGCATTGGAATTTGCCATTTAAAGATTCCGTCTTATTATTGAAAAACATAAATGATTCCTTGACATTTTGAAGCAGGATCCGTTTGGTGCTATACTGACCTTACAGAAGTAATGTCCAATCATGTATAGGTATGTAGCATTGCTGCCTGGTGGCTAATACCCTCCACATTCCGTGTTTAGCAATGTTAGTCATTTTCGGATAGGATATTATTATGTTCGTCGGTATAAACATTAACCCCCTTACCAATAAACGCATTATTACAGGTCTACTTGAACTGGTTATTCCGTATTTGATATACAACTGACATGTTAAGTTGAGCTTTGTGTATCTTCGAAATAGCAATTCCGCCATCAGTAAGGCCCTAAATATATTAAACAAAATCCCATGCTGATCTGGGATCTGTCATGTAATCCTGTCATGTAATGCGTTCGGAAACGAGAAAGGTCCGGCTGATTTGATGACACCATCATCGGTAGAAATATAAAATTTTAGATTACTCATTAAACGGTCTATAACTTTACGAATGAACTCTTGACCACATTTTTACTGGCTTTACGTCGTCTTTTCGTAATGTTTATTTTGTATTAGTGTAATAAGTATCTATATGTTTTTACATTTAGATATACCATATCTGTAATTTAAAGAAAAGAATACAATGTTATGAGTGAAGTGTACGCCTGTAATAGGAATATTGCTAGAGACCTATATTAAACTACTAATATTTTAGTGCATTGAGTAATATTCTGTTGGTGTACCATAACATAAATAAATAAATATATTATGCTTATCTTTTGAAAGAACATCAGCGAAATGAGAAATAAGGTGATCAAATTCGAAAGTCAGCAAACTTTGGTATCAAATTTGACTATTGAAATATAAAATTAAGTAAATGGCGCATAAGTTGTAATGCTCTTTCAAAAGTTAACCAAAAATGGGACAGAAAACAGCAATAACCAAGCTTAACCTATACCATGAGACAGTGGCGTGCACTGGCTTTTACGACAAGTTAGGCAGTAATCCCCAAGGATTGACACCTATGTATAGATAACTTGTCTTTACGAAACACAGGCACCTACCTATCTACTCACCCACAAAACACAGGATCTTGGTCAGCCTATGTCGTGATTACAACAAAAAAGATCTATAAATAACTCTATTATTTGGTCGGGAAGCCAAAATACTAAGGTAGGCAGTGTCTTTTTGCCTATATGGTGTGCACGCCACTGCCATGAGATCAGAGAATAAATATTTGCCAAATGAGTATTTCTTGAGTCTTGTAATCTACATAGATCGACGTCACTTCTCCTTCCTTTTCCTTTCCAATTATTGCGATGACGCGTACCTGACTTGCCCTATCCTGTGAAATACTTAGTCATTATAATGATGATAATTGCAAAAATATGACGCAACACCTGACCAGTTACGTACATAGACATGAGATCAGATAACACAAAGAAAATGCCGCCACAGTGTTATGTCTAACAATGATGCAATTATTGAGATTATATGCAATTGCGGAAAAATCACGATCCTATATTATGCATATATATATATATCGCACAGTTAGAACAAAAGAGACACAAAACAAAATGTGTCATTTTATGAAATTGAACCTTAACAAGGCAAGTAAGGCAAGGTGGACTGATGATATACACAAGACGACTGGCAGAAGCTGGATGCTAGAAGTCGAAAACAGATCACAGTGGCCGTGCAATTGGAGAGGCCTATGTCCAGCAGTGGACAAGTATTGACTGATGATGATGATGTGTGTGCGGAGTGTTTCTACTTTTCTTGGTTTGTGTTTGGTGGCTTTGGCTAAACCACGCCCGAATACAAATGTTGACTCTAGTTTCGCGGAATTAAGCATACTTATCGTGTGCACATTCCTATAATAAAAAATATATATCGTTTTCCAAGTAGGTACCTACATTAAGTCCCGTATTCTGAAACGTGAATCTAGCATTACACAGGTAGATTTCATGCTTTGTCTCACTCTAACGACTTTTGCCAAAAAGAGATAAATGCGCCTCAAGCACGCATACTAAAGCATTGAATTATCTTTCAGAATATTAGCCTAAGTGACCTAGGAGTCATCGGCCACTATACTGTTCTGTTTATCCGATTAGGGATTGTAGACATGAATTAATCTGCACCTCACAGCATGTCACGGGGACTGATGTAAGATCAGCGCTGGGAACTCTTGAGTGTTTTCACTTCATTCCCAGCACATGCTGAATCAGAGCCTTTTTTCATTTGTCCCAACCAACTCGACTATCTCGTGAAGAAACCCGCACAGGCGTGAAGTGTATTTGTGCCCTTCTCTTGTAATGTGTAAGGTTTTATTAAAATGTGTTCATTTCTGACATTGTTCTATTTACTGGTCACACTTTTTTGTATGGCAACACTGGCCGGGGTGCGGGCACGCGGACGGAAGGAAGCATGTTTTTTCCGGACGAGGGCGCCCTTGCAGGACAGACGTGCTAGCTCCTAGCAGAGTCGTGATAATTATAAGTTAATTCTATGTTCCTTGTTCGAAAATAAATTAGTTGAAGTCTACAGTTGTGGTTTCCTTGAGATCGAGATTACAAGCCTGTGGGTTCCTTGGGATCGAGTTTACAAATGTAACTTTTTTATATATGTCAAATGTCAATAAATAAATAAATCTGTATGCATTGCATGCCTCCTATTAAAAATAACAGCGTTTCAATTAAATAGACAATAAAGGCAATAATATTGCAAACAACATTTTATAGCTAGATAAAGTGTACGATTTATGATGAAAATTACCTTATAAGCAATGACAAAGAAACATATTGTGATATTGAAGGTCAACCTTCCTACAATACGTAGTTTTAAACAAAGTCGCTTCCCGCTATCTGTCCCTGTATATATTTGACGGGCCCGTTGGTGTAGTGGTCATCATGTCTGCCTCTGCTCCGTAGGGTCGTTGGTTCGATTCCCACCGTAGACAGGTGCTTAGGTGATGAGCTATTAAGCACTTGTTGGATGTGTCTGGATGTTTTATTTCTATATAAGTATATGTATTTAAATGAAGAAAAAAATATAAGTAAATATATCTCTCGTTGTCTGATTTCTATAACACATGTGCTTCAGCTACATAACATGGGATGAAGGCAACGTGTGTGTTGTTGTAAAATATTTATATTTATTTAGATCTTTAAAACTACGCAAAGGATTTTGATTCGATTTTAGAGGAAGGCTTATATATGTATGTAGTACATACAAGTAAACTTACGAGAATGCTCTTAATAATGTACATTGACATAATAACAAAATTTGTCGGGTCAGCTAGTATGGTATAAAACAAAGTCTGTCCCTATGTATGCTTTGATACTTAAAACTACGCAATGCATTTGGTTCGGTTTTCTTTAGTATAGGGCGATTCTTGAAGAAGATAATTATCAAAATTTCCTTGTAAGAAATCAGTTACATCGATGTAGAACTACAAAACTAGAAAGAAGAACATCGCAAGTGTGCTCCATCGTAGACCACACCGCTGCTTAACATCAGGCAGGATGGTGGTCAAACGCTTGTTCATTGTGTTTAAAAAAAAGATCATGCACTGAGAACGGCATAATCAAGGTTCCATTCTATCCCGTTTGTTTAGGTATGCTAACTGAACTAGGTATTTTCAAGGTTCAATATGATCATATCGACATTGTTTATCTCTTGAATGTAGTATTCTACATAATACTTCGGTACTTTCAGTACAATAAAATGAGATAACAAAGAGATTTATCGTGACTTTGAAGATATTACTTACTCACGTACCTTGTACCTACAGATAAACAAACAATACTTTCAAGAAAGTATTGTATAGAGAGTACTCAGGAGTTACGCAAGTCATTTTTTTATGTATTTTTTTATTCAGGACAGCCAAACAAGAAACAAACCTATAATAGTTGATACAGTTAAATAAAAATAAAATAAAGTGTTCCCATAATTACAGGCTACCACAACATTATTTATCATATACTTAATACTAGAGAGGAGCTAAATGTTAAAAAAGAAAGTTTACACAAAAATATAAAAGAACAAAAACATTTCCCGCATTTGAATCCCAAAGCTTTGTACTTGCTAAGCGCAATCCCTCCAGTTCACGGAACGTATTTAACTAATAAGTAATTAATAAATAATTTAACTGTACACGCTCGACCAGACACCCCGAGACAGGGCGAGAGCGAGAATGTAGGTACATGACACTCGCCTCGTCTCGGCTCGGTCGGTCTCGACTCTCGAGCAATGGTCTGCCGGCTGTACACACTCGCCGAGACACCTCGAGACAGGGCGAGAGCGAATATGTACATGATGCTCTCGCCTCGCCTCGCTACCTCTCGTCTCGACTCGGTCGGCCTCGGCTGCGTGTCGGTTTTTTGCGCCCGAGTCAAAGGGTCTTGTCTGCCCTCGCGAGACAAACGAGAGCGAACATGTACAAACTCGTTCATTTAGTTAGCTGCTAACTCTATTTGTGTAAAGACCATCCCTTCAATCCGGAGCTAGTGCTGATTCCGTGTATAAACCTAACGTGTATAACCTGTCGATATCCGCTGTCTAAATGACGCCCCGAGTATGTACACGGTGGGTTCTCGTCGAGAGCGTCTCGCCCGGGACTCTCGCAGAGAGCCTCTAGGTGAGTGTGTACAGCCGGCAACGTTGTTGGGCTCATTAAAATGAACAATTTACTTTGACACGTATTTTGGACCATTGTACATTACCTATCCTAATAAGCCCAGCTTCAAAATCCGTGGGACGGGCGGGAGAGGATTTCCAAAGCGACCTTACTTGTCCAAGGTTGTCTATCCAAATATTTGGGGTATCACACTAGGGTGTATAAATTTTAACCTCTTTACCAACTGTTCCATCCTCGCACCCTAGATATATTAAGTATTGTATTTCCACACTTGTTTTCAATACAAACAGCGAATATTTACATAGATTTTAGCGTTTAAACGCAAAATCTGTCGTAAAAACGTGTGACCTTGGCAACTACAGAAAAGCAGAATCGGCACAAGATCGCGTCTTTTCTTGTTTCGTTGGTGAAATAGTTTGTTAATATTCGTCGTGACTTTTTTAGAAACTACCGTGTCATCGCGAATATACTGAGTGTAAAAGTACCCCGAGCAATAGTCTTAGAAACGTTGATGGGCTGGACAATATGAAACAAACCTTTACTATGGCGACAATGAGGAGAACGAATTTTTTTTTACCATTATCGTTTTGGGTTGTTCTGATTTTAATTTAGTATTCTTATTAACAGTTTGTATGTTTCTCTCAGCAGTAAATTCCCCAAAAGCAACTTCTGTGAGAATTAACTAATGTTGCATCCAAAACATACTCACTTCCGTAATACCAAAAGAGGGGTGGATAGAACCTTACCCTCTTACCAATAAACGCGTTGTCACTTATACAACGGTTATTACAGGTCTACTTGAACTGGTTATTCCGTATTTGATATACAACTGACAAGTTAACTTGAGCTTTGTGTATCTTCGAAATAGCAATTCCACCATTATTGGTAAGGCCCTTAGTACATCATGAAAACGTCAATTGATATTGACGAACTAAACTAAACCCAACCGAACCGTAAAACGTATTGATCCTGACTCTCATATTAATGAGATCGAAATCCAGAGAATAAATTACGGTATTGCCTTTACACTAACCCCCTTACCAAAAACGCGTTATCACTTACACAACGGTAATTACAGGTCTACTTGAACTGGTTATTCCGTATTCGACATACAACTAACAAGTTAAGTTGAGCTTCGTGTATCTTCAAAATAGCAATCCGCCATTATTAGTAAGGCCCTAAATACGGAGAAATACCACGAAGAATGCCATTGAAAAAAAAATATGAAAAAAAGCAACATTTACTTTTTCAAATCACCGTTCATTTACTTCATTTGCTACTTAAAATCACCGGTCAAAGACATCTTTACAATGTGAACATTTGTACAAAAAAAAAACACTTCTCAGTCTCGATAACAAAAAAAAATCATAAAAAAGAACTAAATAAATGCGAACGGACTCCCGTGATGAATCACGCCGCAGAAGGTCAAAATAACTATTCTCTCGGTGAAAAAGGTCAAAATATTGATCTTTTAACTACTGTTATAGTCTTTTCGGCCAGTTTGAATTAGTTTTTTTTTACGTTTAATCATAATTATTTATTTGCTTGCATGTGGTACAAATATGGCTGTTCTGCAGTTAATTCCCAAAACATGCGTCCTGCAAGGGCATTGCAAATCAGCACATAAAATTAATTCTCATGTGTGTAGTGTCTAGAGATCAAGAACATTTTTAGCTCTAAAAAAAAATCTAATTTATTTAAATCAAATCTAATCTTCTGGATTGGTCTCCTAATTAATTCCCCAAGCCTGTATAAATCACTTATCGCCACATGTTGAATAAATTATGAATGAATTCAGTTTTTGTAAAATATATTCTTGATTGCAATCTTGTAAAATGTAATTGATCCCTATTTTGCGAGCACATTTTTACCTATATTATAGACTAGCGGTCCCGGCAAACGTTGTTTTACCAATACACATTAGTAACAATATTTCTCTACTATTATACGCATATATTATACATACAAACATTCCTCTAAAATAACTCTATTTACAACAGAAAACCGCGTAAAAAATCCGTTGCGTAGTTTTAAAGATCTAAGCATACATAGGGACAGACAGCGGAGGCGATTTTGTTTTAAACTATGTAATGTTTTGATTGTCCTATTATCTATAATTTTATGACTGTTTCTGTGTGGAAAGTAAAATAAAAAAAAACGTACGTTGTACTCATTTTCCATCACTTTTCATAAATTTTTTCCATATGGTCGAAATTGACCAGAAGTGCAAATCAATAATCTACGGACACAAAAAAAACACACACACACACATGTCGTGACCAAATGTTGCTTTGAGCTGATAGAAATCTTAGGATAGGGAGTGGTATTCTGTGCACCAAACGAAAAAGGGCAATTCCTGGGTTGATTGCAAAGAATTATGATTCCTATGTACCGGTATATTGTAACACATAGTTTGTATAAGTATTAGCCTGGTAAATAGAGCGCATAATCCCATATACATAAATATACCGTTATGTAGGTAGTTAAATATTTGGGACACAATGTTTTTTGTGCGTCCTTTATTTTATTTTAAACTGAATTAATTAACTGTCTCTTAGTACGTATGCATGGTACCTGTAGATAATTAAAAAAAAAGTTTCTTTTAAGTGAAAAAAAATACCAGAATCTTCAAAAACACTTATGCATCCTCAATAGCGAATTCTCAAAACCACGTAAGTACGTACCTACATTAATTTAATAATGCCCCGCCGCAAATAAATGTTCAAGACTAAGAACAGCGACTTTCTTCAAGAAGAAAATATAAAGAAAGTTAATTCTGTAAACGCTAAGTTTGTAAGCAAACGAGACACCCAAATCGATCGTTTTCATAGCCATTATTACAGAATGAATAACTTTACGATAAAATAAAATAACCAGTTATTGAGAGTGAAAGCAATATAAAATAACAGCTTTTTCTTTCCGCGCCACTGGCTTGTCAATTTTTAGCTTTTTTTTCCCTGCCGAATGGCGTCCGGGCTTAGATCTTCCGTCCGTTTCGGCCGTGTGGAACATCGGTGGCCTTTGTGCTCTGATTCGGCTTTTATTCGGTGAATCGTTTCATTTTAAATACGGATTTTGCAACGATAGTACAATAAATAATTCATTATCGATTGCGTAAACATTTATATCGATTACAGAAGCAGAGTAAATAACAAATATAAATAAACACACTTCACGCCTTTTAATCCCAAAGTAGGCAGGGGCACTTGCTAAAGCAAATGCCCACGGTTCACCAAGCGTTTTAACCCAACGTGACAGAGGGTGAGCCCATCGCCGTTATAGGATTCACACACCTTGTGGTGTGCGGATTTCATCACGATGTTGTCCTTCGCCGTACGAGCGTTGTCACAAATGTCACCATCCAAGTTTCCTCTACCATGTAGCAAGAGCGCTTACTTAGTTTTAATCAATTTTTACGCCACAAAAGACAATGCACACACAGCCTTGTAAAAAAGTAAGAGGAGACACTAATTAAAAATAACTGCATCCATGTTTCTCGTATCTCGGATAACTAATGAACAAGTGTGCTCCATCGTAGACCACATCGCTGCTTAACATCAGGCAGGATGGTGGTCAAACGCTTGCTCATAGTGGTAAAAAAAAGTATGATTTGATCATGTTTTAAGGAAACGCGCACTGACATGATATTAAATGTTTAAACGGGTATTTAAAACGGGTCAGCTCGCGACCACGACACATGTAACTGTGTCGAAACGTCGGGCAAACAACGAAGGTAAGCTGAATGCTTATCTTTGGTTAATATTCGCGCTATAATACCCGTTTTAAACATTTAATAAGTGTGATTAGTTTTAGGTGCCTATGTGTTTGGGGACCAAGTACCAAACTGTATATTTCATCTTGTCCAAAAAGTACAGTATTTATTTACACTGGACTCTCTCATCCAAGCCGTTGCGTCACGTGGCCATTGAAGACCGCTGAACCATGGATCCTGTCACCTGATCCTACACCAGGCCCCCCCCGTATCAGAATACTTAACACGACTGGTTGACTATTCGGTGTACATTGCGCCGCTGGAGTTTACAATTTAGGTAAACTTACTTTTGAAGCCGCAATGTAGGCGTTATTTTGAGTTTTGTTGTGAGAAACAACCTTGTGGGGGGTACAGTTTTTAGTGACGGTATCGCACTCGAATTTGAGACTTCTAGATTTGTAACAAAATTTCTAACTTCGAGCTGTCAGTGTTGAAGATGACAGTAAATAGTTTTATTGTTTGTTTACATATCAATTTCATATCATATCAGTTTGAATAACTAAGCCAAAAACTAAAAAACGTACTTTTTTTTAAGTACACTTTTTTTTTAAAACAAGCGTTTGATCACTATCCTGCCTGATGTTAAGTAGCGATGTGGTCTACGATGGAACACACTTGTCCATTAGCTACCTACTACGTACTAAAATATAACAAACATACTACACTTCACGCCTGTCTCCCAGAGGGGTAGGCAGAGACTACAGATCTCCATTTGTCACGGTCCTGACATAACCCTTTCGCTTCATCTACATTCATGCATCTTTAATACAAATAAAAGAAAATCATACTTTTACATGCTCTGATAACCACGATGACCCTACCACGCAGAAATGTGTATTCACCTTCCGGCCAACGCCATTTGCAATCACTTCTAATAACTAGGTAATTACAACACCTACCCGAGGTGCTTAATGCGTACCTACAGTACCTACCAAGTCTTTAGAAAACCTCTTGAAAGGTTGTAAAGACATAGTTTAATCTTTATAGAATTTACTAGTTGTCCTGTCTTAACTATTAATATGAATATAAAATTAGTATATCCTCCAGGGTGGCCTGTGCCCAGCAGTGGATATCACGAAATATAAACTATCCTATCTCTCAAATTGGACGAAATTACATATAAATGCCAACTTTTGTGAATATCGGTAGCCTTGGTGAAGAGTTCATTGGGAACAAACATTATGACAC
>SJJU01015781.1:0-10579 GCA_012932125.1 Conopomorpha cramerella
CAGATACATATCATTTAGCCGAAAACGAGCTGGTTCTAGAGTGCCGCATACGTGGTCAACCGCTTCCTTCTATATCATGGCTCAAAGATAATAAAGCTGTCACCGGTTCCGATCGCTTCCAGCCATTTTATTTAGCTGACGGGGTCTGCAGGCTTGCCATTAGCTCTCCTACTCCAGAGGATAGCGGTACTTATACATGTAAAGCAGAAAATTCGATGTGGTCGGATCAAATACATCATGTTGTGAACTTTTCTGGTAACTATAGCGCATTGCCTAGCAGTGGAGTACTTAATGGAAAATATGTGTAAATTTATATTAAACGTTAATGTGTATTTTCAGGAAAAGAACGATGCCTGAGTCCCAATATAACCACTATAGATCGGTCCAGATTTAACCGACTGGCCATGGAGTCGCGACGACCTCACTTCGCTAATGTATTAAGTGACCACTCTGTAGTAAGAGGAGGTACTATAGGGCTCCAAGTGGAAATCAGGGGAGCCCCGACTAAGGTCGAATGGTTACGTGAAGGAAGGTCGGTAACAGAAACATTTAGAAACGCAAAAACTTACGTTGAACAAGGCTTGTACACGTTGGCCATGAGTGATGTGAGCGAGGAGGAGTCGGGCATGTACACGTGTCGAGCTTGGGGTAGCCACGGCACCGTGGACATGCACGCGGCCGTCACCGTCGTGCCAAACGCCGAGCACAAGGACGGCAAGCCAGCAGTCATTGTCGGCAGGCCAGACAAAGACATTCTCATTTCTGTTGGGGAAGACATAAACATATCATTCAGGGTGCAAGGCGAACCTAAACCGAAAGGTAAATGTGTACTTAGTACCTACCGACTTTACCCTAACTTAACCCCCAGACCTTCGAGGTTTCCTAATAAAATATTATACATAGCATGTCATAGGTATTTAGAGAAAATACGTTTTACTTTTATTTGATTTAATAACCAGATGAGATTAAAACATATTTCTTGTGGATGGACATATCTACATACTAGTAAATACAGAAATACGCTTCCGTAGTATCAAAGCCTTACTATAAGTACAGTCGAACGATTTGATTCATGATCCATTTCGTTGATATTTTCTTTAAAGAAGTCAAAACAATTAAGGGTTTCTTCTTGAGCACATACGATGTTTTGAATCTGATGGTCATTATGCCACCTCAGTCCACAGACCAATGCAATGTAATCTTTTTTATCACATAAAATGCATAATATTTCTGCCTTCGAAGCTTAGCTAGGAACTATTCGTACTTGCCATATGACAGTTTTTTGCTTTTGTAACTAGTAGCCTGACACTGGCAAGTAATCAGTGTCGAGGAACCTTTCGAATTTCGGTCTTACCATATTCTGATGTCAGAAGGGAAATCAGTTGGTTCGACCATACATATATGAAGGACATAACACTATGACTACTATTTTGTCCCTTTTCAGTTGTTTTTATGAAAGGAATTCGTGACATAACGAACAATCAACGCGTGTGCAAGATGACATCTGACGACTACATGAAGTTCACGGTGAAGAGGTCAGTGGTGTCTGACGCCGGCACCTACTGCGTGCTCGCAAGGAACGCGTACGGCTGCGATCGAGCTTTCGTCACTGTTGTGGTGAGAATTCTGTTTATCACCTTCTAGGTATCTTCTGTACAATGTTGACTTAATCAAACTTTGTAACAAACTTTTATTCCCGATAAATCCCGTTTTCCGTGGGAATTTCGGGAATTCTTTTCTTAGTTCACAATCTAAGTCCCTGCCAAAACATTAAGCCATTTTGGTTGTGCGTTGGTTGTCAGTCAGTCAGTAAGCTATTTTGCAGAACTTTTTCTCGAGTTTACATACATATACAAGAATTTCCATAGATTTCCCTTCGCTAGAATTTCCTTTGGTATAAAGTGCATTATTGTCTTGTTACCATTCGTAGTCAGTAATTTCATAGGGTTAATGATTGTTATTGGGGTTAATTTATTGGGTTAACTACGTAAATAATTATTGAGAAGCGAAACTAATTTAAAATAAATCTAAAACAGCCAATCATCAGCAAAAATCATCCACAAAACACTATAACTATTTTTAAGAGATAGTGATGGGCCATTTTTATTTCAATTACTTACAAATACGATGTACATGCTGTACCTACCCCGCGGTGTACCAACGGTACATTTCGTCTCAGTGAGATTTTCGGCAAAAAATAATGCTTATACTTTTTATACCTCTAAGATGATGTGTACCTACACAAAGCTTGGAATGAAAATGTACCATAGAAATAATCTATATATACTCGTATAAAAGAAAGTCGTGTTAGTTGCTCCATTTATAACTCATGAACGGCTGAACCGATTTAGTTGAAAATTGGTAGGGTTAGAACCGGGAGACGGACATAGGATACTTTTTACCCCGATCCTGTGGGACGTAGTGCAGTATAGAGGGTGCTATTGTTTGTATGACATACTGAAACTGCGCGAATGAAATCGCGGGGCGTCCACTAGTAATTTATAAATTATAATCGCGGGAAATTATCGAACGAACATTCCCCTCTAATAACTATATGCGCGATTAATTTGATGAGTGGTATTATGCAGAAATGAACATTATTGCAGGTGCGTCAGCGAGCTTCGTCAGAAAACCTTATATCGGATTGGACGTACCCAGCCGACGAGGGTGTGCTGGGGGTGACGGGCAGAAGTCTTAGAGGTAACTTTATTAACTTCTGTAAACACGAAAACTGTATACTCCATTGATTTAATTTTGTGTGGTTCGCGAACAACGATATATGAGTGAACTTGTAACTTATATACCTTATAAGTACAAACTTTATCAACGAGGAAAATTCACAGAAAAGTAGCACCTAGCGCACATAAAATAAGAATACATTATAATTGTTTTGTAAATATAACCCACCTACTTACGCTTCCGTAGTTATAAACATATCACAATAATAGCTGACGAATCGATCCGAATTGGCAAGAGATCGATTGGCACCTCGTCAATAGTAGGTACCAGACGTTTATTTATTTTGAGTTCATTATCATATAGGTTGTCTCAAATGGTTGTTGCAGCCGTGCCGGATCGCATCCCCGCGGAGCCGAGCGTGGTGGATGGCGGCAACAACTGGGTGTCGCTAGCATGGCCAAAGCCCGAGGCGCTGGGCGCCCCCGTGCTCGCCTACAGGCTGGAGTCCTGGCAGCTGGGCGGCGACGGCGGCGCTCGGTGGATCGAGATGGGAGTTACTCCCCTGAACTCCTACGACATTTTCAATCTGAAGCAAGGCACCGAGTACCACTTCCGTGTCACACCGAAGAACCGGTATGGCTGGGGAGAGTCCGTGCAGACATCGACTCCAATCGGGATCGGGATGCATGGATCTGAACCGGAGTTTGTGGAGATACTTCAAGGTCAGCTGAAGGTGTTGATTGGAGAGAAAGCTACTCTGCAGTGCGCCGTGCGAGGAAAACCGACGCCTGAGGTGGTATGGATGAAGAATGGTCTCGAGCTGGAGGACGACCGAAGGATCACGACGTGTTTCGACGGGTATACGTGCAGTCTAACTATTGACGACGTGTGCTTGGAGGACGAGGGTCGGTACAGCTGCGAGGCCAGCAACGGCGTGGGGAGAGCTTCCTCGTACGCCAGGCTGGCGGTCATCACCGACCGGGCTATCTGGGAAGCTGATGCTAAATTAAAACGGTGAGTTTTGTATCATATGAACACTACTAGACTAGACTAGACTATTATTTTTAATCGTTTATTGTGCTATTTTAGTTAGTGGACATGGTATTAAATGTTTGCATCATTCGGTTATTTCCGATACAAACATTTGATATTATGGCGATCAATCACATGTCGTTCGATTCTTAGATTCTAAACGTTTACAATGCAATGGAATGCAGTAAATTTGAGGTTTCTACTTTGATTACATATTGTGAAATCCTGCTGGAGAATTGATCACACATTTTTCCGTGTTAAATTTGTGATAAATTATAGACTGTGTTAATCCAATGCTAAGCTATATTAATGTAAAGTTTCCTCCAAATCTGTCTCCGTCAGTAGTTTTTGCCTGAAAAAGTAATAAACCTTCATCCAAACTTTCGCGTATATATTAGTTACATTATCTATCAACGTTATTTGTTGTCGTTAAACTTACATTGGATGGCAAAAGGTCCTTGTAGTACTGAATTAATTGGCTGGTGTCGTTTAGGGCCCGCTCGTCGTCTGAGGCCGGCGAGTTCCCGCCGCAGTTCACGATGCGGCTGCGCGACAGGCGCGTGCAGGCCACGTACCCCGTGCGGCTCACGTGCCAGGTGGTGGCCTCGCCGCCCCCGCAACTCTCCTGGTTTAAGGACGGGGAGCCTGTTGTCGTCGATGGTACGTGTATCCCATAACTAATCATTTGCTTTTAATATTGCTAGAAAATTTTCGAACCACTACTGGACGAGGGCCTCCCCGAATTATTTCCATGATTATTTGGGGCGAAATCCCAAAAATCGGCCAGGCGGGTTGCTTGACAGGCCGGTTGGCGATTTTTGTTGTGTTTTAACTCAAATAAAATCGAATTAAGTAACTAATTATAAAATTATAATTAAAAATAATATACAGCGTCTGTGTCCTAATTTGACCTCCAATCAGCAGGTTGTGTGTACAGCACCTGCTGCATTAGGCGTCTAGAAGCCTTTAACATTAGAACCCTTTAACGGCGATGCGATCACATCTTGTCACGTTGGGTTAAATACGATTGGTGAAAAGTGGACCTTTATGTCTTGGTATCTATCATACCTACCACGCTAAGGGAATAAAAGCCGTGAAATCTATTTCTTAACGAATGTTTTGTTATTTTAGACATTGATCTACCAATAAAAATAAATAAGTATAGCTACTAATCAAAGACTAAACATTGTTTGCGGGTGACCGGTTCATGGTGCCCTTGTGTATATTATTATTATTTGGCACTTGTTGTTCTGGCAAACTATTGCAAACTACGGCTAAATGAACTACATGTTTAAATCATACCCTATGCTGACTGAGTCTAGGCTACGGTCTTGGAAACACAAACGTTGGCCAAAATAGAAAAAGGTTTCTTTGGATTTTTGCTGTTTGTGAAATATGTTGCTTGGCTTGAACTTTGTCTTCACATAGAGAGGGTCCCCTATAATACTTTTGTAATAGATACGAAAAAATGTTTTGAAAAAAATATTACCCTTTATTAAGCTGTTTTACAGCAGGAATTAAATGCTTCAGAGTTACAGCTTTAAGAAACGCGAAAATTACTTTTTACAATAGAGACCTCTAATACTTTTATTTTTTGATGTACCGGTAACAATCATAGATATGTTATACATACATTCTATATTTCCATCAACATGTAATAACAACAGAGCACTGCTATTAATGTTTACAAAAGGGGTATAATTCTGTTGATATAGGTACCTCATCAATTTTTTTAAGTTTTAACTTGATCGATGAATGTTCCTGTTGATGTATTCAATTATTTCTTATACGAATGTGTGTTATTGGCGCAGATCGTCACAACATATCTCAGGACGAGCACTTCCACACGCTGGAGATCGCGCCCACGGCCCTGACGGACGGCGGCCAGTACGCGGTGACGGCGCGCAACGCTCGCGGCGCCGTCACGTGCCGCTGCGCGCTCGTCGTCGACAAGGGCATCCGCGCCTACATCGCGCCGGAGTTCTGCTGTGGACTCGACCCCTGCTACACTATCAAAGAAGGTATGTACGATGTAAAATTGTCTCCTATTTAAGGAAATTCGAACCGCCTAATTAATCATTTCAAAATAGACGAAACATAACAGAACAGAACATACTATCATATGATTATGTCAAAAACATGTGTCTATGTGTTGTCTTAAGATAAAAAAACTATAATAAAATAAAATACTTTGGAGGAATTTCCATCACTCTAAAACGGCAATGGGGCCTATCATGTCGGGTTAGTATTAATGTGTTACTAATTATATGGAAGGTCCATTGAACAGTCTTACCGGCTTTTACCGCAAATTAAAACGCTTTACTGCATTTCATATAATCTAAATCCACAGGCGATGAACTCCGTCTATCGGCGGTTGTTGAAGCGTACCCGTCAGTGGGCGTGACGTGGTTCCGCGACGGGGTGCGGCTGCGGGCGTCGCGGCGCGCCGTCATGACGCTGGACCGGGACGGCCTGGCCGAGCTGGCGCTGGGCGGCGTGACGCCGCGCGACGCCGGCGTGTACTCGTGCTCCGCCGCCAACGAGGTGGGCTCGGCCACCACCTCGGGCCGCGTGCTCGTGCTGGAGGACGAGGGCGCCAGGACGCCGCCGCCCAAGAAAACGCAGCCCGTGCTGCTTAGCCCTGACGTGCCGTTAGTATATTTCATTAGTATTATACTTTTGTTCACTAGCCTGACGTTGCACCATTGAATTACATATTATGAAAATATTTTTGATGATATTCAAAGTACTAAATAGATTTTATTATTCAGTAGTTTTATAATGTTTAATGGTAATACTGATAATTTAGGACGTACATGGCAACTCCAGACGGTAACTTTAGACGGTACTGAATTTTGTAACTGAATAAATTACTAGTACTATAAATTATAGACCCGCAGTTCATTTGGCCCGCTTGTCTGTAAGTAAAGTCTAAATACGTTTGCGCAGGTACTCCAAGGAGCCGATGTTCGTGAAGAAGCCGCGGTCGAGCGAGGCGCGCGAGGGCGACACCGTCATCATCGAGTGCGAGGTGGTCGGAGACCCCAAGCCCGACGTCTACTGGCTCAGAGACTTCCTCAAGGTATTGCTTCACATTTAACATAGATTATATGACAAGGCAGAAAAGTTCGACTTTTGCGGTGAGGTCGTTGTTTTTAAGGAGGATTTTGATCGAGCATATTTGACATTGCCCTAAGAGAAGTGAACAAACTTGGAATCCTTTACTTGACGGAGTGCGTTTTCTCTCAGGGGAAAAGACTGTAATTTTACAGTTAGTAGATAAATAATGTTACGTACCTATCTACCGATCATGGTCTTTTGGTACAGTCGCTACGTTTAAGAATTTTTGGAGCTACTATTCAATCTGAATATAATATAAATAGCCCTAGGTTAGCCTAGCCCTGGTTTTATAATAGAACCAAGATTGTTGTTATCCTAAGGCACCTCAGATGTCCTGAGGGCCTTGACGAGTTCACGCTCCTGGCCTCGCTCCAGGAACACAGATTGTACTATCATAGGCCTGAGGTAACATCAATACATAGTATAAAACAAAGTCGCTTTCCGCTGTCTGTCTGTTTGTTTGTCTTCTTCTTTAAAACTAGGTAACGGATGTTGATGCGGTTTTCTCTAATGGATAGAGTGATTTTTGAGGAAGGTTTATATGTACAATACATGCATATAATAGTAGAGAAACACTGTTATTAACGTATATTGGTAAAACAACGTTTGCCGGGTCAGCTTGTAATAGTATATTGTGTTGTGAACAGCCGGACTACTACCGCGACGCGACGCACTTCCGGCGCGTGGGCGCGGGCCCCGCCTACCGGCTGGAGATCCCGCACGCGCGCCTCGACTACACCGGCGCCTACTCCGTCGTCGCAAGGAACACCTTCGGCGAGGCCAAGGCCATCATTTCACTACAAATACTTGTTAAAGGTACCAGTTTCCAGGCTGCCCTATGTCTTTCAAAATATAGTTTACCTGTATACCTACAGCAATTTCCAAAGCCTTCCCTCTTCCGATATTCTGAATCAATTATCAATTCTACTCTATTTATTTAGTATCAGTATTTATTGTGATTGTTGTTAAACAACAGTAAACCTTTTTTTATGCAGAATAAGGGCTATTTCAATTTTGAACCGAATTATGACAGATGCGTTCATTTATCAATGAAAATATACCCTTTATTTCGAATGAAGCTTGTAAATTACCAGTACTATTGAAACTATACTCATATACTGAATTTCCCCAAGAGCAACGATCTTAGAAACGTTGTTGGGCTCGTCAATATGCACAACTTTAACTATGACGACAATACGGAGACATGAAAAAAAATATTTTCGTCTCCATACAAAATAGACGATTTTCTGTCTCAGGACATGACATCTCCGGGGTGTTTTCACACTCAGTAGAACCAACTACTAAAGTGTATGTTAAGCACGGTTTGTCGATTTTACTAAATTACGATTAGGGCGGGAGAAGTGTCCCTAGAGGAGAAACCTGTGTTGAAAGAAGTCGATACATTAATTTCTGTACTGCATACTGCTCAAACCGTTGTCGTTAAGACGTGTACATTAAAGCCGAACCACTCCCTGCTAGGTACTCAGGCTCAGGGGTGGGTTCAGATAAAAGGCATAAAAAATAATTTCATGTAATGTTTTGTTTTATCCTATTTTTACGTTAAAGTGAATAAAAAACCCATTAATTAACACAGGTTATGCTGCCCTAAAAATAAATTAATATTGTTATTAAAAGTGTTTTATATTACGTGCACATTTCTATTTCAGATATGGACTCTGCAGCTGATACTCACAATATCAAATATAGGTCAGTATATAATAAATACACCTCAATCACTTCATCTTGATACGTATCACACTAAGGGCACCAAAGGAGGCAATACTTTGGCTTGCCCTTGCCGTCAACCGTCATTACCACGCACGTAACGTATGTAACTTAAGCGGTCTAACATTAGTAAGACTATAACCGGAACATAGTTTCGGCTACGGGCCGCGCTTGCGGTTATTCCATCGTTCGTTGACGGCTACTATATACCTAGGTACACCATTTTATTGCTTTTGAATGTCGAAGCCCGATCATAAAATGCTTAGCTCAGGTCAATTTATATTAGTTACTTGTTAAACAAACATAATATTAGGTCTTACTATATAACTATTCCCCAGTTATACCAAGCTCAACTTAGCCTGACAGTTGCATGTCAAATAAGGAATAAACAATTCCAATGGAATAACGTACCGAGGGTTAAGTTACACCAAGTTTATTAATAAATGTGGTTGTGTGCAGTGAAGCGGACGTGTTGCCGCGCTTCACACGCGAGCTGTCGGACTTGCTCGCGTGCGACGGCGACTGCGCCGAGCTGGAGTGCCGCGCCGACGGCCAGCCCGCGCCCGACTTCAAGTGGTACCGCTATGGGGAGGTATGTAATGTACTACCCACGTGAGGCCTGTTGGAACTCGTTTGTATGTCTTGTTCCTAATTTAATTTGTTTTGAAAAGATTGTCAAGTAAATATGTAAATAATGTTGTTGTCAATAAAAACCCGAAGGGAAAAGTCGCTCTGTTTCAGTTATTTAAGTTTTATCAAAATTTTAAGGGGATAGAGCGATTGGGGGCCAACCACGGCTGCTGCTCGGTGGTTTATAGTGGCTGTTTCCAGATATTTTCCATAAGGCCCCTTTCTTCACTTGTTTTAGGTGCTTCGTTTATGCTTGTATTAGCGGAACCGATATACTCTATCCAGTCCCAAGTATGGAGACCGTGTCTCGACAAACAGAGTGTAGGACGCCCTCCGGCAAAGTGTAGTAATGATTAGCCCAATATGGCTGACAGAAGCTGGATGCGAGAAGCCGAAAACAGATCACAGTGACGTGCAATTTTAGAGGCCTATATCCAGCAGTGGGCAAGTATGGGTTGATGATTATGATGAAGTTTTATTGATTGAAGAAAATTGATTTTGAATTTCATAACACAATATTAGCGAAATTGATCCTGCATTTCATGCGTGTTATCGTTCAAGAGAAATATAAAACACAGACATGTGTAAGATATAGGCTGGGATATGAACGAGTGGGGTTGATCTCGGGGTGATGTAGGTGTGTTGTTGATTGATGGCATTGATTACACACAACTTGTTCCTTACTAATGGAGAAATGACAATAAACCTCAGTTGATCCGCGAGTCGGAGTTCGTGTCGATGTGGAGCAGCGAGGGCGCGGCGCGGCTCGTGCTGCGGCAGGTGGCCGCCGAGGACGAGGGCGAGTACGCCTGCGAGGCCTCCAACAGCCTCGGCAAGACCCTCTGCACCGCATGCCTCGTCGTCTATCGTGAGTTATTCCAGCCTTTCTTTCTGCCTCTTGCAGTTTCAAAATCGTATGTCGTCTTAAACTGGTTAAAGTGATCGGCGCATCGCGAGAGCTGACGTTTAGATAGTGCTCATGAGCCACATTTTAATGGCAGCAACTTTAGACTGAAAAATGACAGTGACACATTGATCGTACATCGGCCGACAACGCCTCGTACGCAATAGAGCTCACGGAGAGCATGTCTCAAAAACTATTGAGCTGCAGGATATTCATCTAACTACATGCGTGTGTGTGTGTATAGTACTGTGATTGTAAAAGCAAAACATTGTTGCGTGTTGTAGCGCCGGGCGAGCCCAACACGCTGAGCCAGCAGCTGCGGCGGCCGGCGCTGCTGTCGGCGCTGTCGACGCCGCGCTCCACGCCGCGCGCCACGCCCGCGCGCTCCGTCTCCTCCACGCCCGCGCCCGACCCGCGCCGCCTCTACAGCCCGTCCCGCCAGGTGGCGCCCAAGTTCTACACCTACCCCCACAACACGGTCGTCGAGGA
>SJJU01015782.1:0-16347 GCA_012932125.1 Conopomorpha cramerella
GGAATGAAAATAGTCACAGGTTACGAATGAGTTAAGTAATAATATAGTTGAACTTGTTAGTAGCTTCAAGTTTTTACTGCATTAAACCACACCCTGTATAAAAAATATTTCCGGTACAGAAATGTGTACGGCCTCATAAAAACGGTTTAATGTTCGGCTTTCTCTTACGCTTTATCTTTATTAGTTACTCGGGAAAGCCACGGGGTTTTACCCGCGTGATTTCCGATATTTTATATTCCGATCCGACTTCAGTCAGTCGACCAAAAATATGGCCTACCAACGTAGGTGCAACTCATATTAGTTATTCATATGTATGTCATTAGAAATGGGTAATTTTCAGGGCCTTAAATTCGAAAGATAGCGCTAGTTGTATTAAGGAGGATTAATGTCAACGAAATCAAGCAGTGAGTATTGAAGGTGACAGTTATAGTTTACATGTTACACAATTTTGAATAGCTTACCTAAATATAAAAAGAAGAAGCTTCGTGAACGCGTTGACGAAATGCGTTAGATAACACGCGCGTACGGCATACGCTTACGCTACGTCCTCAGTGAACAAATTGATGCGATGCGGTCCGATGCGATGTCCGCACGAACGCAAGCTGTCAATTTCAAATCTTCGTAATCAATACAAGTGTCCTACGCCTTTCCGACTGACATTCGTACGAGTAGTTGCGTTGCGGAAATGTCAATTCGGCTTGCGATTTTCGTACGAAATTCGTACGAAACATCAAAACAAACAATTTAATTTCGTTTTTTATTTTATTTACAATATCATCAAATGTAGACGGTAACATTCTTGCATATTCCTTGAATAGCAAAGGGTAAATACTTTAAATATGAGTTTTCTGACAAAATAATTCGACGGAGCCTAGACATGTTTGTCGAAATGTCAAGTTCAGGCAGGACACTCCATTAGATCCATACCGGATCGCAGTAAATCCGCACCGCATCGTATCCGCAACGCATCGCATCAATTTGTTCACTGAGGACGTAGGGTTACTCGTCGCGTGCGCGCTCATTCGCGCATATGATCAGTGGGGTTATAATGTGCAAGAAACGTTCATTAGTTTCGAGACAAATGTGTCGCTTTTTGACGTCACTATCGCGATAGCTCAGAACAATAGAATTTTGACAGCTCTAGAAAGTGACGTCACAAAGCGAAACCTTCGTCACACAATGATTGAACGTTTGCCACACGTTCTACCCCCACTGGGCGTGTATCCCCGGCGCTGATCACGGAACGCGCTACAATGAAACCAACATCAATGATAGCTAGTAGCTGTACTGTATCCCTTAACCTACGTTCCCACTGGCCAAACATTCATACTATAAATGTTTGACATGGGCCTAGTGATATGGTCAGTTGTTCGTCAAATCACTGCATAGTATAAAACAAAGTATTTATTTATTTTAATACTTTATTGCACCAAAAGTACAAAGGATGGACTTCATACTAAAGTATTCTCTACCAGTCAACCTCACAACATGGGAAAACATAGGCGCGGGCATACAATAATAAATCTAAGTAGGTACACACAGAAATACAATTGATAACTGAACATTTATAATTATATATCTAATCAAATCAAATCAAATCTTTATTAGAATTTTCACTTAAATGCTAAGGGTTAACAATGACCTCCACTGTAGGTAGTCCTGAGTTGTGGGGTCCTTATCTACGTAATCTATATAATATCTACGTAAACACTCAACATAAAATAACATAAATATATAAATGCACACATACACAAACAATAAGTATCTTCCCGTTGTCTGTCCCTATGAATGCTTATATATTTAAAACTACGCAACGGTTTTTCATCATCATCATCACCATACTTGTCCACTGCTGGACAGGTACGATAGGCCTCTCCAATTGCACGCTGTTTTCGGCTTCTTGCATCCAGCTTCAGCCTCTTCTTGCGTAAATCATCAGTCCACCTTACCTGAGGGCGTCCTACACTCCGTTTACCGAGATGCGGTCTCCACTCGTGAACTCGCTTGCCCAACAGTTTTTAAGGAAGGTCTATGTGAAGGAATGTTTGCAACATGTTGTCGTGTAGATGTTTTGCCAGTGGAAACGTAGGGTAATACATAATTGTATAACAGGCGTGACTCAATGTAGGAAGAAATACCACATTCTGTTTACGTCTGAGAGCATTCATTTCATTAATTGAATTATTTTTAAACGCTCTGAAGTAATCGCACGTAATTGGCAAAGGTATTTTATAGCTATGTTCTTAATGTTCTAGTGCAATGGCTTTGTAGTTAAATTGATCTGTTAGATTATCCTACTATTGAGGTAGTTTTACTCTCTTGCGTCCTGTCACTTTTACTCCTTATAAATTAGACAGAGACAGCATGCGATATCAAAACTTATTCGACACCAACTGTAAAACGAATAAAGGTGAGAATTGCACTTCAAAACCAGTCACGACTTTGTACACATTAAAACACATTCTGACCTTTAGTTTTATACGAATTGTTACCACAAAAAGGTCTAAGATAATCTAAATCATTTGTTTACTTTTCGTTACACTCGAAGTATGCGGTAATATGATGTCAAGTAAATAAAGCTCATTACGTTGGAATGAAAATAGTCACAGGTTACGAATGAGTTAAGTAATAATATAGTTGAACTTGTTAGTAGCTTCAAGTTCATGTACGATCCAAGAAAATAATCTCCCAACTACTTTTCAATCATTATCAGCCACATGACGTCCACTGCTGGACGAGGGCCTCCCCCAATGATTTCAATGATCGTTTGGGAGAAATGCCAATAATCGGCACGCTTGGCAGGCGGGTTGTCGATCGCAGTGGTGTTGTGGTTTAACTCACAGAGAGCGCTGCTGCCTGTCCTCTGGAGAGATCCCTCGGTCGCCCCTACGACCTCCAAGACGGGAAAAGTTGGGCTGCGGTGGTGACTTTTTAAGCGACTTTAAAAAGGTTACTTTCTCAATTCGTATACATATATTATTATGTATGTTTTTATTTTTGTCCGCGGATAATCGTCTTTATGAGCCTATCGCTGCTTAACATCAGGCAGCATGGTGATCAAACGCTTGTTCATAGTGATAAAAAAATGTATAATCCGTTATATATTATGTATATATAATATATAACGGTTATCATTTTTTTTGATGTTGTTGGAACGAGAGACTAAGGTGGTCCCATGATGAGAAAGTCAGGGGAAACTTACATCGGGGGAAACTTTAAAAAATCGTAGGGGTGACTAGTACTGGATAAAGTTAGTTCTTTTTCCTTTAAAATTATACTTTCTTTTTTCTTTTCCCCGCATTGTCGCCATACTCCAGATTTTTTGTGCGTGGAGATATGCCATTTTGTACGGGTATCGATTTTTTTTCATTTTCCCGCATTGTCGCCATAGTAAACGTTGTTCATATTGACGAGCCCAACAACGTTTCTAAGACCATTGCTCGGAGTTTCACTCAGTATGTAATGTATATTATATTATATTATGTATGTATGTTTACTTACACTTAGACAGAAAATGTCACATTGGCACATAGCTGTAAGGACATTTTTTTGTAATACGTGATAAATAAATACAGCTATGTGTTAAGCGCATTCAACTCCAAAGCATAATAATTTCCACAAAAGTCTATACACTTGTACGGATACTGTGATTTAAGAATCTATCTCAACGGAGGTCTTGAAAGACCGCTCCGTTCACTAAAATTGACACGTGGACCTAACACAAGAACCGATATAATTTGGACCACTTCTTAGTAGTAATTGTAAGCACTGAAGTGTCATTTGATAGAATGTTGTGTGATATAGACAACGGCCAAGAATGCAGAGTGAATGGAAGTACACGAACGAATTCTAAAGAACTGGGCTAACTTAGGCGGTGACACATTGGAGATTATTTTGCAGTCAACATTTCAGGGTTTTTATGTTTTTTTAAAGGTTTCGTCATGTTTACGGCGAATAGAATACATGTGTCACCATCCAAACCTAAATATTCTCGTCGTGCGTGTCGTAAGAGGCGAGCGAGGGAACTTTCCAGAGGACGGGCAGTTCCAGAGCGCTCTCTGTGAGTTAAACCACATCGCCAATCCGCCTGCCAAGCGTGGCGATTTTTGGTATCTCCCCCCAATTGATTATGGAAATCATTGGAGCTGCATGTGGCTGATGATGATGATGTTTTTTATAGGTCGTGCTTATATGCAAATGGGCGTTCGTTTCACCACCATCTTGTTTTACTTAACCTTAGGGTAGTAGACCAGATTCTTCGTCGATGGTACATCTATAGTATTTGCTGAGGTAAAGTACCCATTGCTGAAAACACTCTGCTAATAATCGCATCCGAGCTAATGCTTAAAAGACTTTGACCGTAAAATATTATAGAGTAAAATACTTGAAGCTGTACTACCTTGTCGGTAGACTTGTTGGCGAATGTCTCCACTTGCTTTCGGATCTTATTGATTCTGGCTATAATACTAGACATACAAACACTCACGTCCGTAAACCCAAAAAGGGGATGGACAGAACTTACGATCACACGGACCTTCGGCCACATTTGGAATAAGAAGGAGTTAGAATGTCAATTTGTGTCTTCAGTTAACAGCTCACGATGTCGTACGGCGGTAACAGGGTCACCACGGTACCGCCGTCGCCACTCAGGGGCCGTGTTAGGGGCGCGCGAGTCCCCGCCCGCGTGCCACAGCCCCTATGTCTTTTCAGTCGCCTTTTACGACAGACAAAGGAAAACCTCAGTCATATTCATATGCCCGGAACTGCTGGGCACCTTCTCTGGAGACCTGCGCGTTTACTTGCAGTCTGACTCTTTTCAAAGCTCACATTTTCTTAACACCTTACAAATAAATAATAAAATAAATACACTTCACGTCTTTTAATCCCAAAGCGGGGTAGGCAGAGGCTCTTATTTTGTAAGCAAATGCTCACGGTTCACAAACACCTTACAAATTATCTTCCATGTTTTGCTGTCAACTCCTCTCCTTCTGGGGCATTGGAGACTACATTACGGAAGGCTTCGCGTCGGGTCCTTGTCGCGTTTTCAGTAGTTACCGCCTTCATGTGTTCTTCGTGCTCTATGCCAGCGATTAGTAAACTCACGCAAGCGATCAAAGTTCCCTCGACTGCTTACCAGGTTCCTGAAGTATATTGGACCTGGCTCGTTCCACTGTACATGTACTGATAGAATCTTGTTCAGAGAGATCGCTCTTCATCATCATCATCAGCCACACATCATACTTGTCCACTGCTGGACATAGGCCTTGGAGATCGCTCTGACGGTGAAGGAAATATTAATGTTATTTAAGAAATATAAATAATTTTCTGTATTTCATTTTTTTATGTCGTATTGCTTGTTTTTATTTTTGTCGTGTGCGGCATTGAATAAACCTTATTTTTTCAAATAAATTTTAATATGTTTGCTAAGGCAGATGATATTTTCTATGAGGTTGGAATTTTTTTCTCCGTTTCCCAGCATTGTGCCCATATCAAAAGTGGTGCATTTTGACGAGCTCAACAAAGTTTCTAAATCCATTTACTCGCAGTACAACGCAATACCTATTTAGAAAAACATTTACACTCAGTCTCTTTTTACTGTATTTTTCATAGTTTGCATTGTACCATTATGGTCCAGACCTAAGAATTTTTACTCGGTATTCTGCTTATTTCCTTCTATTCCTTCAATGCAGAGTGTTGCCGATAGACTCGGAAAGATCACTTTTGTAAGAACTGTTACTTTATGAAATACCTCTATACAAGGTGCATAGAAATACTCTTTTAAATCCACAGTTTCTGTAGAGACCATGCTGAGAATCTATCTTAAAGTCCCAGGACGAAGTTCCCATACTCAATCAGCTTGAAAATAGATTTTTCTACGAACATTATCATCATCAGCCCATGTTGATCCACTACTGGACGAAGGCCTCTCCAATTCCACGCAAGCATACAATAACCGATTTTGACAAGAAAAAAATACAGATTTATAATTTTAGACAATTTTTTTTTTTAATAATTCCGACAGGAACTGAAGTATAAATGGAACAAAGCGGGAAGCACCAGCTTTCAAACAAAAAAACAATCCTTCAAATCTAAACAACAACCCCGTCAAAATTTGAGATAATAAATATTAAAAAAATACCGATGATGATTTGAAAACCAACTCCAAAACCAAACAAACAATAATGAAAAACAAAACATCTTTCCATGAGTCTTCACATCCACATATCGTGTATCATATTCAATCTGCTCTCGCGGTACATTTTCATAACGTACCTACATTACAAAATATTACTGGCAATTAATCATCGTATACATAAAAATTACTAAACTGTCGCGTCCTGTCCGATTTAATATCTCGCTGAAAGCTCCCATACGTTTCCGGAGTGCTAAATTTATTTCCGATATTTTAAACTTTATTCTCTTTGAAATAGGGAACAGTAAATTATTTTGTGGTTGTAAAATACAGAGACAAACGGCAGAGCACTTGGAGAGAAATGAATGAAAAGTTCTTGGAACGATACTTCACGTCCTGAAAATGATAAATTAGATATTAATCAACCTTGAAGCTTGTTCCCCGGAGATATTTTTCAACGCAACATTATTTCTAATGTTAGTACAATTTACATTACTAGATATTATCGTTTGGCCGTTTGCCACAGTCGTTTATGTTCCAGAACTTCATATTCATTACAAAATAGACTTTATGGCATTGTAACAAGGGAGAGACGGGCAGCAAGATTATTTTGGTAAGAAACCTCGATCATTTAAAGTTCATGCATCAAAGATGAGTGCAGTACTGGAGGGAAATTCTGAAATATTTAAGCCAATATGTCCTTTATTACAATGGTATAGGGTATGCTTGGGTAAATTCTTGTAGCGTATCTGTAATACTGTACATCGAAATAGAGACATAAAATGTAACAGGGATTTTTCTACAAATCTACTGAAAAATACTTTGAAAAGGATGCACCATATACAAACATATCTTGGAGCAGATTTTTCATCAACTCTTCTAGCTGAAATCTCAAAATAAAAAAAAGTATAATAAGGTCTCCTGTTATTTACAATATTATGGGTGTAAATTCATGGCGAATGTTTCGTACATACATACATACATACACTTCACGCCTGTCTCCCAGAGGGGTAGGCAGAGACTACAGATCTCCATTTGTCACGATCCTGACATACCCCTTTCGCTTCATCTACATTCTTTTCATACATGACCTCCGGTTTCGAGTACTTTTCACGCCACCTTCGGTCAGGACATCACCAATCTGGTCTTAATATGTCCTTCTGGGGCGACCTCTACTCACCCGGCCCATTACATCACCCATATAAATCTCTTTCGTCAATCGACTTTCATCCATTCTCCCCATATGCCCAAACCACCGAAGCATGCCCTTATCAATCTTGGTCACTCGTCTTCCTTCAAATCGCAACTTTCCCTCTATCACACTATTTCTTATCCAGATCATTCAATGTCACGCCTTTCAGTCTCCGCGCAATGACCGCATTTTCCGCATGACTTTACTTTTTATGCTTCTTTGCCATACCCAACTATTCCACTCCCGGTACATTAAGGTTCAGGTGCCCGCCTGTACCAGCGTCATGGACAGCCATCTTGCCCTTTTTCGAATCGAAATTGGGTCTCTCTCATAACACTGCGTGATCAACGGCACCATATAAACCTTCATTACGCCGCACTCACTCATTCTTTCAATAATCTTTGTCAAAACTACTTCTCATCCACTTGTAAATGTAGAGCGATCCCAAATAATGAACAAAAGAACTCACTCAATGTTCCAAACTGATTCACCCCGTCAATCTTTTTTTATTTCGCACTCAGCCATTTACTTGGTTCGTACAAGCATTGCACTTTTCAACTCCTTTTCCTTTTCAAACTGAACTCATTCATACAATTAATCATCTGCTGCAATTCATACGCCGACGGTGCAAGAAGAACTTGATCGTCAGCATATAAAAGGCATTTGATGATTAAACCACCCATATCTAGACCCCAACAGACCTTTCAGATCTTCCAAACAACTGTCCATGAACAGATTGAACAGCCACGGAGACGCTACGCATCCCTGTCTGACACCTCTATGGATGCCAAACCAGTCTGAGTAGGTCCCGTTTACCCTGACACAGGCAATGTTTCGTAAAACCACATATAATGCGAAACGTATGTTTTCTGATTTATTGACTTCAAAGTTGCGCGGTTTTAAGTTGCAAGCGACATAGTTTAACGTAGTTAACAAATAGTAACAGTTTCGTTCTGTTTCTATATGACCGGGGTCACCATCGAAATACATTTAAGCTAAGGTTAGGTAATATAATCCAATTATTAGATTTCTATAAGAATCTGTAAGAATTGTACGGATGGATGTTTGTAACGAAAAAACTCAAAAAATACTAGACGTATTTAACGATTAGAATTCTACATTGTCCCGGAGTATCTAATATCTTATAATACTAATATTATAAATGGGAAAGTGAGTTTGTTTGTTTGTGCTTTGAAATTTTGCAGACGTATAGTTAGAAGTCCGGATTAAATAATAAGGTATATTATATACTTTTTATCCCGGAAAAATTGGTATTCCCGAGCGAAAACAAAAATATTTCTTTATACCGCAATATAACCGAAGTCCACGCGGCCGAAGCCGCGGGCGGAAAGTTAGTAGGCTATATTTTAGAGGAGCACATCGCGGTACAGCTTGCATTTAATCATATAATTTTGCAATCACATTTTAAACCGTAATTGCCAAAAACATATAATTTTATTGGTTAAATTAATTACTTCGGTACGATGCTCTAAGGTCTGGATGTGGCACATATATTTAGTTACCTTTATACGGCTCTAAAACCTACCACTTACTCGCCCATTCTAGTCGCCCACCCGAAACGTGAAGTTTTGCAGGAATTTGGTATGTAGATTGGTTTCCTAGAAATAATTACCAAAGGAAACGATTCAACCATTAACACTTTCGAGGCCACTCTATATAAAACAATAGACGTTTTAAAATAAAATAAAAAAATAAATAAATACACTTCACGCCTTTAATCCCAAAGAGGGGTAGGCAGAGGCACTGGCCAAAGCAAATACCCACGGTTCACCAAGCGTATTTAACCCAACGTGGCAGGGGGTGAGCCCATCGCCGTTATTTACATAGTGGTATGTATCCAACAGAATACAGTGGCGTGCAATTGGAGAGGCCTATGGGGTCCAGCAGTGGACGAATAAGGGCTGATGATGATGATGATATATCCATTGCTGGTAGGATGATATTTTTTAGAGATGATGCATTTTTTAGGAATAATTTTGAAGACACTTTGACCACTTCTACGTAATTGGTGACATCCTTAAAAGCTTATGTTTGGTTTTTCGGTGGGTGTTGTGGTAGTAGGTATAGGTCAGTGGCGTGCACTGGCTTTTACGACAAGGTAGGCAGTAATCCCCCAGGATTGACCTATGTATAGGTAACTTGTCTTTGCGAAATAAAGCTGTATCTACTCACCCACAAAACACAGGACCTTCGTTAGCCTATGTCGTGAGTACAACAAAAGAAGATCTAGCAACAACTCTATTATTAGATCGGGTAGCCAAAATACTAAGGTAGGCAGTGTCTTTTTGCCTATATGGTGTGCACGCCACTGGTATAGGTAGTTTTGTATATCTAGTGGTGCGACTACCCACAAAGTGCAGGCTTCGCGTTGTATAAACTGGCGCCAGGCCCCACAATGTATGTAGCATAATGTGTCTCTTCGTCTATTGATCAAAATATATTTTAACCACTTTCTGTGCCACTGAGTGTATTATTTGTATACCTCTATCTTTAAAGAGTTTACTCGTGTAGGACTTACTACAGGCATATTTAGATAAAACCATTTGTTTCGCTCTATAAAAGATATTTATTATTGAAACTAACTGATCCAGCCAACGTTGCTTTACCAATATGCATTATTAATAGTGTTTATCTGCTATTATATGCATGTATTATAAAACTTCCTCTAAAATCACTCCATATATTAAAGAAAACCGCTTGAAAATCCGTTGCGTAGTTTTAAAGATTTAAGCATACATAGGAACAGACAGCGGGAGGATACTTTGTTTTATCCTATGTAGTATGTATTGATGTCATTCATCAACCACGGAAATTATGCCTATATGCAATTTTGCAGTTAAATAACATTACGGAATTTGATGTTTGTAGTTAATTTGGTACTTCCTACAAGGAGTTTTATTGAAGAAACAATTCCCACAAAAGAACGAGTCGAAAGACGAACGATCGTAGAATAAAGTAGTTGCATCTCTTTCGTTTCTCAATCTTTTTTTTAAAAACTCTTCATTGTATTATTATGGTTTCAAGCAAGGAAATGAAGCTAAGACATGAGCAAGGATCGTAAAATGCAAGCATTAATTGAAACCAAGTTTAACAGTAACTATTAACAATTGATTTAACAGTAACTATTAATTTAACAATAACTATTTCTGTTTCTGTAATTGATTCCCTGCGATTGCGTCATTAAAATTTCTTCGTATTTCACGATCTTTAGACATGAGTCTTGAGGCTTCAATTTTATATTGTAAACACCAGAAACAATTGTATCCGTGCATTGCGATGTTGTATAAAGAAGATAGCTTTAAGGAAAAGATCCGAATTCAAGCAGTTTTAGACGTCCGCCCATGCGCTCTTTAAAGTTCCCCTCGATTCAACTATCGAGTTTAACATCACCGAACCCTGATTTCCTTATCATAGGGCCACTTTGAAAATATCTATCTTCCATCAAAAGAAAACAACTAACAAGCAGTCTACAAAACAAAAGCGGTCGCAATGAGAAATACTCCTTTTGTTGAAGTCTCTTAAAAATACTAGACTACAAGTAGAATTTTTGAACAAATAAAGTAAACCGCCGAAAATCAGTCATTTCGGAACAAAAACATTTAAAAAAGAAAAGTGCTTGTCTGTAAAGTCGGTATACGGACGGTAGTTTCACGTGATAACGTCAAACATTGCAGTTGCCCCAACGGGATAGTGACGTCATCCTTTTCGTCCATTCTGCCCGTAGTATTGAGTTATTAAATGTTGTCACGTCAAAATAAAAAAAAATGTATTTTCACCACATTCGGGGTATAAATTTCTTTTGCTTTCCAATAAAAAAAAGGTTCGTCAAAATCGGACTTCCCTCTAAACTATGCGTGGTTTTAAAAAAATATATATACCCGTCGACTTTAAATACGAGATATATTCATCGGTCAAAATAGACTTTCGTGGTTTTCGCATGGATGCCATTTTCAGAACTGAACTTTTACGTAGAATCACATGGGAAGTTGCTTCCCTAGCTTTTTAATAAAAAAATAATCATCAATATCGATTCCCTAATTCGAAACTTAGGGGGTAAAAACATAAAAAATACAGACGAATGAAGAACCTCCTCCTTTCTGAAATCGATTAAAATTGTATTATCTGAATGCGCCTTTAATTTCCGATAGCCAAGAACCCAGAGCAAGAAATGACAGACATTCGCGTCTGTAATGTTTTATGTTTGTTTGCCCAACAAACACATTAGCCGACCAGATTTGTGTTATTCTGAACCTGCGTTTCATATGAAGATTGGGAGGTCAGGGCTCAAGGTAAAGTGCCGGTGGTGCTTTCACCCGGTATGCAATCAATCAGGCTTCCTTAGATCCATCAACGTCGGTCGATCACCGAATCGCTCTGTTCTCGCGTAATGTTACGTATATTATGTACTAGTAGACGTGCCGCGGTTTCATTCGCATATTTTCCAGTTTTTGTTTCATATTGGTACATACATGCAGTTTTTGAGAGGATTTTTTTGATAATTATATTTGTCACATGAAACTGGATTGGATTTTGAACTATGTAGTGAGGTATCGCCATGTTGTGGTATCAGGTTGTTTTCTTACAGCGTTCGATTTTTAATATTATTTTCTATTTATTTGATAAGTATATTAACAAAAAAAATGTTTTTATAGTTTAAGCAAGATGATTAGAACGCCGATATGTCAATCCATACTAATATTATAAATCCGAAAGTAAGTCTGTCTGTCTCGCTTTCACGCCAAAACTACCGAACCGATTTAAATAAAATTTGGTATACAGATAGTTTCGACTGTGAGAAAGGACATAGGCTACTTTTTAATATTGTGTATTGGCAAAACATTGTATGCCGGGGCAGCTAGTTTATAATACAGAGTGTAAAAGGACCCCGAGCAGTGGCCTTAGAAAAGTTGTTGGGCTGGTCAATATGAACAATTACTTTTATTATGGGGAAATGAATAAAAAAATATTCAATCCCTATACAAAATGTAATCTCCCGAAGGAAAACATTGACTATTTTGTATGGAGATGAAAAAAAAATTGCGTTTCCCCGCATTGTCACCATATTAAAAGTTGTTCATATGGGAGAGCACAACCACGTTGTGTGACCATTCCTCGGGGTCCTTTTACACGCAGTACAGGGATAGTGTAACTTCCCAACGGTGAAAGAAGAGTCCAGTACTTTCGAAGCCAATTCAAATTCGAACAAACAAACAGTCAATCTTTACTTTTACTACTATTAGATAGACATAGGTACGTACGATTCTAAGAAAGAAATTGTTCGGCAATTGGATTGTATTGATTACTAGGTTATAAATAAATAATGTTTTTCAAGATACGGAGCTCCGGAACAACATTCGGGCCTATGTTATATAGGTAACATTCATGTGTTATGTTTTCCTGGTATCATAGGTATGTAAGGTCAGATGCCGTTCTGTGACAGGGACAGAGCTAGATGGGTGGTATAGCGCTATCACTGTCACACAGTGTATACAACAGTAGCTGTAATGCGCGGTGTTTCTACTACTACTCTCGTTTTTTTCGTTCCCGTGAGAATTCCGGGATAAAATATAAGCGGCGGCGTCTGTGGTCTAGTTGGTCGGATAGTTGACTTGCAATCGGAAGGTCGCGGGTTCAAGTCCGGCTACTGGACATGTACCAAGTACGCAAGGCAACGTTCGTACACTACGAAACCCACACACCACAAGGTATGTGAACCCTATAACGCCGATTGGTTTACCCCCGTCACGGTGGATTTATTATGCTCGGTGAAACGTGGGCTTAGCAAGTGCATCTGCCTACCCCGCCTTGGTATTAAACTGCGTGAAGTGTATTTATTTTATTTTTTATTATAAAAATATAATAATAATATATTATTATATTGTAATTGTATTATAATTTATAATAATATTATATTTTAAATTATATTTAATATTTTATAAATATAATTTAAAATAGTAATTCATATTGATATTAGTATATTAATATTTTTAAGAATTATATTGTAATTTTAGTAAACTATAAATTTAAAATATAAATATATTATTTTAAAATATTACTCATAGCATTCTTATGGTGACGGTATTATCGAAAACCGTCCAGTAGTTTTTTAATTTATTTTGAGTTAGAAACATCCATCCATGCATTTCTTTCCTCTTTGCAATATTAAAACGTCTGTGGTCCAGTTGGTCGGATACATGACTGTAACCGGGAGGTTGCGGGTTCGAGTCCGGCTACTGGACGTGTACCAATGGGACTCTTTTTCAGAGCCTATGTACGCAACGCGTTGCTCGTATGATGAAGGATAACATCGTGATGAAACCCGTACACCACACCGTACACCCGTACCGTACACACGTGTGTGGGTAAAAACCCTATAACGGCGATGGGCTCACCCCCTGTCACGTTGGTTTAAATACGCTTGGTGAACCGTGGGCATTTGCGTAGAAAGTGCCCCTGCCTACCCCGCTTTGGGATTAAAATGCTGAAGTGTATGTGTAATATTAGTATATGGTTAAGTATATAGTATACAGTATTACTGGAACACGTCTTCATGGTGCGGGTACAAATGTGGTAACGGGAACTATGGAGCGAATCAAACAAAATAGGCAAATAGTATGATGTAATTTTTATTTTCGTTTAGCCGCATTGTCGCCAAAGTACAAGTTGGTCATATCCGTACTAATATTGTAAATGCAAAAGTAACTCTTTCTGTCTGTCTTGTTTTCACGCCAAAAATACTGAATCGATTTAAATGAAATTTCCTATACAGAAAGTTGAAAACCTGAGGACATAGACAATGTTTTTAATTGCAAAAATAATGTTGTAAAAATGTATATTGGTAAGACAATGTTTGCCGGACCAATTAGTTTACAATACGCCCAACAACGTTTCTAATAAATCTATATATATAAAAATGAATTGATGTTCGTTAGTCTCGCTAAAGGTCGGAAACTCGAGAACGACTGGACCGATTTGGCTATTTTCTCTTCTTCTTTTTCCGTGTGATTCAAAGTCCAGGGAAGGTTTAAAAGGTGTATTTCTTCCAATACACGGACTACAAATCTTCCTCTGGCAAAATAATTGTTTATCGGGACAGGCTAGTTTATATATTTTTTATCACTATGAACAAGCGTTTGACCACCATCCTGCTGATGTTAAGCAGCGATGTGGTCTACGATGGAGTACACTTGCTCATTAGGTACCTATTTAGACTGTCTACCTTCAGACTGTAGGTACTGCGCAGGAAACACAGACTCCGGCAAGTCATTCCAGATCCTGGCGGTTCGCACTATGAAAGTAGACGCAAACCGTTTGGTTCGCGTTTATAATAAAGACCATTGCTCAGGGACCTTTTACACGCAGTATAGATTGGAAATATAGATAACATTCTCCCTACCACTTTAATCTCCCTCGCGAATTGGATTATTCATCGCCTATTCCACGCACTGTATTAATTTACACTTGAGAGCAAGATTTCCGGGTCACACGCACACATATCATATCTCGGAAAGGCACTCCCTTTCCTGCAAGCTCAATAAAATAAATTGCTTTTACGACAGTGAAATTGAAAGTGAAGTTCCAGTGAAATTCTCGTGTTGGTTTTGAAGGTAAGAGGAGTGACACCAAATGTATTTCTTCGAATGCATGGCGCGGAGAGTGACTGACTTAAGTGCTATTCGGTATACGGATTACTTGAGCCATAAGACTATCATTGATATTCCTACTCTATCAGAGTTGTTTATTGACGTTTATGTACAGGTAGTGACTGTTAAGCCTTTTCTACTGTTTCTGTAGGCCGTATTGAGTCCATTTTAACAATAATTTTGCTAATACATTAACAAACGATATACAGAAGTAGAGACTAGAGGATATTCTTTAAATATTACTTTGAATTGTATGTGTATTTGATAACGGGCGACCTGGATCGACACATGCTAGGTATGCGCGAGGTTCTCCAAAACAGGGATGCGTCGAGAAAAGCGGGGAGGCCTTTTCCCAGCAGTAAGGCACAAAGGAAGCTACGTGAAATAAGTGTATTTTGAGTTTAAATATACAATGAATAAATTTTAAGTGATCCCGGAAATATTGCACTTGAGTGTATAATAACTTGATGAAGGCTGAACTTGTTTGTTTGTTTCAACGCGCTAATCTCAAGAACTACCAATCGGATTAGAATTAAACCTCTTTGACATTGACATATTAAAGTGACTAGTGGATGGTTTCGGAAGCTTTATCTTATAATATATGGCAGTCTCGTTTGTTATCATTCATGCCTGCATGCATGGTAAAGAGGGGGATAGGAATTTATATTAACTCAATTGTTTTAGAAATAAGACACTCAATGGGGAATTTGTTTTGACGTTTTTCTGACAGATTTACGGACCTAGAACTGTCATTACTTCATGCTTTCCAAACAAAGTTTGACAGTAATAACCGAAAATCTGTCAGAAAAAAGACTAAGAAAATTCCCCATTAAAAACACTTTTATGTGCCGTTTGCCTATTTACGTTTTGTAGATACATACATACATACATACACTTCACCCCTGTGTCCCAGAGGGGTAGGCAGAGAGATTTGACCATTTATGTCACGGTCATACATCTTTTCATCATAGCTCTTCAAACATCCTTCCATTCGCTCTGAAACACATTTTGTAATGACTCAAATATTTTAAAACGTAAATATTGAAGTATTGGGTATGCTGTCATTATTATGTATAAAACAAAGTCGCTTCTCGTCTGTCTTTCTGTCTACATATGCTTCATCATCAGCCAAATGACGTCCACTGCTGGACGAGAGCCAGCTTGTATGCTTAGATCTTTAAAACTACACACCTTACGATAACGTAAAGTCGTGTCTCCACCAAAGGAAAGGATATATTTATTTTATTTAAACACTTTAATGCACAAAAAGTACACATGGCGGACTTAATGCTAAAGCATTTTCTACCAGTCAACCACCAGTAATGGGAAAGACCGATGGGTGTGCCAGGATACAATAA
>SJJU01015784.1:0-16499 GCA_012932125.1 Conopomorpha cramerella
CTTGATATAGAGAGGATCCTTAGTGACCCAAGCACAACGATAAGTTTTTTCAAATATTGACACACTGGGTAGTGACTCTTTTAGGGCCATTTCATATAATGAAATATGTGGCTGAAAAAAATATCAACATTCAAAATGTAGTAGAACCATAGGAATAGAATGTACGTAGCGGCGGGATTCTACGTCTATGAGTAGAACACAGTAGGTAGATAGGTACATTCAAGGGGAACAAGTAGCTAGTGGATAGGAAAAATAATACAGATTTGGCTTTCGAAAGCGTACTATATTTTTGTACTTCCCCAGCTATAATGACCACTGCTACTGCAGTAGGTATACGACTACAGTGCAAAAGGATGACGCGGAGAGGAGACGCGCGGGTCCTCCTAATATAATATCACACACAATACAAACATAAACAAAGGCATGTTCGTGGAGAAAACTAGAAATACTCAACACTCACGCGGCAAAAGATCCATGTAAGTTATAGCTATAGTTTGTTTATTAAATATCGTCTAGTTTGTGGTACTTATAATTATTTATTTTGTTTGTGTATTTCACGTTTGTTTACAACTTCTATATAAAAATCCTAAAAATCACACACACCTCTATACTCAGAATTGTGCTTTTTCTGGAATGTGGACTCGGATTTTAGCCCATTGTCCATATCCTATTCGAGGACGTCGTCGTCGCCAATCAAGGTCGTCGTGAGTAAAACGTGGTGATTATACTTATTATTCTCTTTAGTCGTAAGGGCATCGACAAAAACTTATAAAACGGGAACCACGCAACATACCTACATAACACTCCTTCAAAATCCTTCGCTAAACGAAAGCACATAAAAATTTGTTCTGATAATCGGCGCTCGCCTGTTTTAGTCTGAGGGTTGGAAGTGGTAAATATTTTGTATCTCATCACTTCCCGCGTAAAACTCCATAAAGTAAATACGTATGGACGTGAATCACTCCGGATGTCATTTATACTGGTGGTTTTGCGCGGGAAACAATGAGATTTTAATACTTTTTGTTTCTCATTTTCCAAATTAATATTACGCTACCATATTATGCAATAAAGTATACTAATGTGCTGGTGATGAAAATTGGAAAGAAAGAAAGAAAAGCGTAGGCAGTGAAATTTAAGGGAAAATAATTTCATTCTATAAGGACAATAATCACCAAAGTTTTCCATGAGAAGCGAATGAGATACAGGTTTGTTGAAAAGTTTATACCGTAATTATGATGCACGCATTTAAAAGGGGTTAGTTTTGATACTTTTAGAAAAATAAATTACGATTTACATTTTTATGTGTGTTAAGGGGTAACTTCATCGTTTATGCACTTATTTCGAAGATTATTTTTGAGTTGTCTAACATAAATGTGTTGGTCTGGATAAACGTCAGGCATTAAAGAAGAAACGTGGTAAAATAAATACAATTGATAATTAGGTATTCTTTAGTCATACAAGCTAGGTCTATTAAGGTTTAAGTATCCTGTGCAAATTAGCCACTTAGGTCCACCATAAACTCTGGCCAATTGTGATTGGTGATTACATCTGTGCGGTTTGATATATCTGCGGGTAGATGGACCAATGAGAAGATTCTTCATCATCTTGACATTTTCATTGCTCAGCGTTCCGTCAGATAACTGTTGTAGAAGTGGCAAATACTCAGATTTCGATAGTTCTGCCGATACGTGATTCATCTGAATGAAAATAAGCAAACTATTAATAAAATTACGCAGGCCAGTTGGCTTAAATTGAGTGCCAGTCTTACTGGGTCTTACACTTTGTAGCAATGTAGGTAGGTTTGGTTGGTTGGTTGGTCAACAATGTCTGATCTATCTGCTCATCTGTTGCTTTCCCTGGCGGGTGTCCCTGGACCTGCTTGCGAAAGCATATTGTGCAATCTACCTATACTTATCCTATTCATATATTCACTTACCACTGATTTCAATTCCTCGTCAGATAATGGTTTTGTCATAGGTCCTAGTAGTAAAACAGAACTATTTTCATCTAACGAGTCTGGATCAACGGTCACAAGATCGTCCTGCAGAGTGTTGGCACTGTTCTTCACTTCATCATTTACTATAAGAAACATTTGTTCAACTGTATTATGCGGGGATGTTAGTGAATGTATCCCACTCTGCTTTGCTTGAGAATGTTTCTTTTGTTTCGTGTTTTTGCAACAGAGTGTTTTCAGTTGGGACACAAGAACATCGAATAGTTGTTCCCTTTTTTTGTCTTCCTCTTCGATTGACACGCTTAGACTATCACCCCTTTTCAGGGGTTCACTGTTAGGTCGGCTGTATATAATATTGTTTAACTTTTGTAGGGCCACGTAACTAGGATCTGCATCAGAGTTTACTTTGTACGGATTAACTGGTTTGTCTTCAAGTTTAAAGTATGCTGCTTTTGGGATATTTTTGTTTTCCTTCTTAGTCGTTTGAAATCTAGTAGTTTTCGTAACTTGATCGAAGTTATTTTGCTTCGGGGATCTAGACTTCCCGTTAAATGCCAAATTGACGACATCGTCTAGGTTATATTCCTCTTTTTTTGGCTGTGCACTCAACAATCGGATAAGTTCCTTGTCAGACAATTTGGACAGCAAGTATGAGACTTCATCTGAAAATACACGTGAACAGAAATATATTGAAATAGGTACATAGAATTATTATTAATAGATACCTACATAATATTCCACACGTAAATGACAAAAGCTTATCGGGGTTATTATGTACATAGGTAGACAAGTCTCCCTTAAGGTGCGTTAAGTAGCTAACACATGTTTCCAGAATCATCAGTGCCTTCGTAATAAATTACTATTAAATACTCTTTCTTGAAACGTTTTAGCCTCCCTAATGTTATAAACATAATGTAGGTACTTGTAACATAAACACACAAAAAGAGGTTTCATTAAGAAGAAACATCGAAAGTAGGTACTTGATTTTTAAAATATTTCTTACCTGGTTTGTCCACATCAAGTGAAGGTGGTAACTGCTTTTCGTTGGGTAAATAACCCTTCGATTCAATATTATACACAATATCGCTTTCCAGGTCACTATTAAAAATTGAATCTATTTTTTTCATCGATGATAGGGATATTGTGCCCTGAATCTGACATAAGTAATAATAATTATTAGTAGATAACTATACACCAAGCCTTTTATGCGCAATAAGTAAATAAATAGGTATCTTGTATAACTTCCTAATGTAGGTAGGTATAACAGATAGTTAATGTTAGTCACAAGACTTTCCAGCTACATTTTGAGCATAGGTAGGTATTATAGGGACAAGAAAAAGCTGTTTTGAATTATTAGTTAAGTAGTTACCTAGTAGGTATTCTAAAATATAGACAGTTTTTGACTAAGATTGAAAGTCCAAACTTGTATTTTTCTTACCATTGCTAATAATTGATAAGTTATGCAGAAATTTATCTTCGCCATTTCGGTACCAGCGGAATGATCGTAGAAAATAGAAATTTGAAAAATCAATCAACTTCTTCACGCTTAAATACACGCCAATTCTGTGATGAACTTTAACTAACTGAATCAACCGATAACTATAAGTAAACGGAAATGTGTACTAGGTAGGTAAGTATTCCGTAGACAGTAGGTAGGTAGGTACAAAAAGTAAAAAAGGTAGGTAAAGGAAACGCTAAGTGCATAGGTATCTGATAATTAGGTATTTGTTTTAACTGAACTAAAGAACAATGCTCGCCTGCTGCATTCTTGTTTTGCTTGTATTGTAGCATACTTTTTACACAGTAGCCGGAAGTTTTCTACCACTAATATTGAAGGAGTTAGTTAGATACTTACTATTTACCTAAGTACCGGTTCAGACTACCTATGAACTATGTATTGTCATTCTGAGCTAAGCGGTAACCGAATCTATTTGAAAATAGATTTTCGTTTAGATTTTTTTATTGAATTGAGCCTTGTTATGCATATACGTAAACGCCGCATGCGTGTTGTGCTCCAGCAGTTCAATATTTTCAAGTTTCACAGTTTACGAAAATATTGGTAACCCAGTCATTTACAAAGTACCGGAAGTGTTACTCTCCGGTTTTCCTTGTCTTACCTACTTACTTACTTTTAGCTCTTAGTGGACCTATACTTGTTTTGGGACATTGACACTATTTGAAATGCATTAGCATGGTCTAAATTCTACAGAAACATTAACCCTTAATTGCATATTTTTTTTGTTTTCCACAAATGTATTTTATTTATGTAGTAATTGGGTCATACATATAATATGTAGGATAAATAAAAAATACAAAAAAATTTAATACCTACATGGGCAGCATTCGGGAAGTTACGTCGAGTCTTAACATCAGCGATCCCACAGTGCCTGAAGACAAAGGTCTTCAATCAGTGTGTCCTACCTGTAATGACATACGGAGCTGAGACGTGGACACTGACGGCACGGCTGGCCCACAAGCTCAAAGTCGCACAGCGTGCTATGGAAAGGGCTATGCTCGGCGTTTCTCTGAAGGATCGAATCAGAAATGAAGTGATCCGACAGAGAACCAAAGTCATCGACATAGCTCATCGTTTTAGCAAGCTGAAGTGGCATGGGCCGGCCATATTAGCCGTAGAACCGATGACCGTTGGGGAAAACGAGTTCTCGAGTGGAGACCGCGTCTTGGCAAACGGAGTGTAGGACGTCCTCAGGCAAGGTGGACTGATGATATACGCAAGAGGGCTGGCAGAAGCTGCGTGCAATTGGAGAGGCGTATATCCAGCAGTGGACAAGTATGGGCTGATGATAACAAAAAAAATATATTGTTATATTTATTGTATGTTGCCATATGGCAACATTATGCGTTTGCGAGGTAAAGTTAAACCACATACTGTCTATACAGGGATAAGAGGTGTAAGAAAGAACAAGTTATGAATGGAAAGCGGCAAGGATGCTTTGTAGTTAAAGAATAGCGACATCTATCGGAGAGTAGCAATTGGCTTATAGTAAATATTATCAACATTGGCTGCATGGCAGGTAGCCCTTGCCTATTCATTTTGAACGATGTGAAAAATAAACATCAACCAACATTTGACAATATTAAACGCTTGTCGCTTGTTTTGTGATTGATAGATTGTTTGAATTGAAATTTATGTTTTTTTTCCAAGATTTTCCCCAGAAGCTTTTTCGCGACTTCTACTATCTGCTGTACTGCTGCGTTGTTTGCATGCATGGTCCAATAGTAAATCGGGAACAGGGTACTCGATTGAACTTTACACAGTAACTATTGGACTCGAGCTTTCGACAGAGCTTGACTTGTCGGCTGAGCCCATTGACCTACACAAAATGAATGTACCATTTCCTGCATTAACTCCTCGTTTGATTGACTCTAAATGGTTTAACGCAGACAGCCCTTGCGATGATGAAGCAGAACTCACAGTCTTGGAACAAGCAAATCAACAATGGGTATAAATTAAAATTGATTTAGTATAAAGCTGTTATTAGAGATACTAGATTTTTTTCAGTTGTAGGTATCACCAGGTTATTAAACAGTTGGCTAACTCTTGTTATTCTACAGGTATTCTAAGTTATTTCCTCTAACATACAATTCACTCAACACTGCCCTCCTTTGCGCCCCTAACCTTAGCCCTGGACCCTGCCCTCCCACTAAAAAGAAGGAACTATTAAAAACTTAAGGTACCTTGCTATTTACCATAGGTATCATAAATTTGCTACTTTCTCGAAAGTTCTGTATATATATATGATGAACAATGATGATAAACATGTATTTATAAAAAAATGTGTTAGTGGGTCAATTCAAACATCCTAATAAATTATACACTGTGAGATGGCAACCCCAACACTAGCGGCCCTGGCAGCTTAGTCCAAGAACTTGGGAGTTCTACTAGAAATGGATTGCCCTTCCAATGGTGGCTAAGGGCAACAAACACAAGCTATCACATTCTAAACATCACTTTCATTTTGTTTCAGCTCAACTCAATAGGGCAACAATATATGAAACGCACACCATTTGGAAAAGCTGATCCAGAACCTATGGAAGAAGAGGCAGACACTGATGAAGAAGAAGGTTCGTACTTTTTGAGTGGATTAGTAGATAGGTGGTATTTGGGTATGAAGGACCTCTTTGGTTACAGAAATATGTATGTATATCAGTTTTATACATACTGACATTTCGCCTGCCTTCCACACAAGTAGGCAAAGATTACAGATGTTAAATTGTCATGGTCATGACATACCCCTTTTGTATCATCACATCTTTCATACAATTGTATACCATAGAGCATTTCGGTATCATTGTTCACAACTGTAACCATCCATCCATTGTTTTTGTTTCCTTCATTTAATTAAATATTTGTGTCCCAGATTCTATATAAGGCAGATTAGTGTTAGGGTCAACAAATTTTTTTTAGAAAAATATTTATTAGACACTAGTGGACTCAACAGGCGTTGTCCTGTCTTAACTATATCCAGGGTGGCCTATGCCCAGCAGTGGATGTAATTTTTTTCTTTCATAAGAACTTTCTGCTGTTATTAGTGAGCACAACAAAAGAAGAATTAGTGAAATCGGTCCACCCATTCCGGAGTTATGGAATGACAACGAAAAGTGGCTTTGATTTTTATATAATAGATTAGTTAATATCAATCTACAGCAATCACTTCCTATATGTATATTTTCAACGTAATGAATGTGAGTGATCCATCACTTCATTTTATTTATTTATCTAAAGTAGTCTGACTATTAACCAAGCAGATAACTTAGTACCTAGCATTCTTATCTACATCATTCTAGTAAAGAAACAGGCCCAAATACTAAACATACCTAGACTTATTCAGCTCAGAACTCTTCCATAATTAATCAACAAATATTTTTAAAATAACTGTAGGTACTTTTTCTGCCGTAACACTAATCTGCTTTATAAAGAATCGTCGAACGAAATCGTAGATAACATCGTTACTAAACACCAGGCAGGATGGTGGTCATACGCGGTGGTCGCGGTCCGTGCTTCACCCAGGTGAAGCACCTCGCTGTTTCACCTGGGTGAAACACGGGTCCGCGCCCGTGCCGACTGAGCACTGGTACGTGTCACAGGCACGTGACAGCAGCATCATATCGATAGACTGATTTTGTAAAGGTACCTTAACCGTAACGAATTCCGCGCTTTGACACCTGTATGACGTCATACTATGGTATCTTTTATATGGTAAAAAAATCTCGCGAGTTGTACCTAACATTGAAATATTTTCATTATTTTTAAGCAATTGTTTTTCAGGCAATGACGAATCAGATGAATCTGAGGATTCCCACGACGAAGATGAGGATGAAGAACTTAGGACCTCATACTCCCCAGCGCGTAACAACAACGAACTAGAACCTGACAGTCTGGATGATCTCAACGATGCGCCAGATCTGAACACATCTGATCATAGCGCTTTATGGCCCACACAATAGATATTGTTATGCTGTAATTATCATGGATGACACACTGTCAAACTATTCTGTCACCCGGAGTATTTCTTCTGAGCAATCGTTAATTTAATTACCCACCTAAAGTGAAGTAACCCAAGCTCCGCTCGCTCCGCTAGTGTCATATACATGTCACAGCCTAACCTACTTTTGTCCTAAAAGTCTTGTGTCACTAGTGTGACATTGAGTTAACCACTGTAATTTTGTATCATTAAGAATAACATTTTGTAATAAATCATATTGATTTCAATTTGGCTGACTATTATTTATTTGAACACTCCAATTCATTCACATTGCAATACTTCTCAGGTATAAAAATAATTTATTAGATGGGAGGCAGTCACTGGACAGGACACTCACTAACTGACATTGAGTTCTTGTGCATAACGAACGACCCATTACCGCCGACTTATCTATCTATTCTATATCTATTATTATTATGAGCCACTGTTGTCCCACTGCAGGGCAAAGGCCTCTCTCCCCTCCTTCCACGCCATGCGATCTTGGGCGGCGTTCCACCATTCTATATCTATACTAATATTATAAAGCTGAACAGTTTGTGCTGCTGGTTCGAATTGAAAAAATATTTTAGTGTTGAATAGACCATTTATCGAGGAAGCTTTAGGCTATATAACATCACGCTGCAACTGTTGGGAGCAAAGAAATAATGAAAAATGTGAAGAAAAAAACGGGGAACATTAGTCCTCCTTGAAGGCTTCCGTTGCGAGCGCTGCGAAAACGGTTCAAGGTACCAAAAATATATTTATGAAAGAATTATTTCTATTGAAATGATCTAAAAAAATGTCCACGACAGTATAATGTCTATCTTTTAAGATTAACTCACTAGAACCGTTTTTATGGTAATCAAATTTGGTCGAAATTAATGCATTATTTGTTATAATATTATAAACCGGAAAGAATTGTATGAATGGATGTTTGTAACGTATAAAAGCTACTTCACGAAGTCACGAAAAAAACGCCAGTAACACCGCGCAGTACAGCTAGTCTATAATAAAACTGTTCAGGGACCAAAACTGTACATTGATTGTTTTTATAAAAAAAACCGGTAGAGTATATCAATTTGCCGTTACAGAAGCCGAATTTCAATGTTTTTCGACAAATGTCTGTCTATCTGTCCGCGAATCAACTTCAAACGGTTGGACAAATTTCGATGTTTGGCACGCAGATACCTTATACACTGGAATAAGATTTAGGCTAACTCTTATCCCGGAATTTAATTTGGTTCCCGTAGAATCTCTATTCTATCTAGTCTGAAGATGACAATTTCCAAACGGCTGAACGAATCGTAATGAAACTTTATTTGGTTGATAGTATTTTCAGAGTTCTGGAGATACATATAAAATGTACCCCAATCCTTGAGGATAGGTAAAATGCATGTAATATCTAAAATGAAACTGTGAAATGTACATTAAAATACAGACGGATTATATCACAAGCTGGGTTCCCCACTCGCTCTGCATTGTTGTTACAGTGGGGATTTGTGGAAAAATATTCCACAAATCCCCACTAATGGTTTTCGGTGTCACGGGAATACTCCCCCAGTGATATCATCGATTAATTACATTCATGAAAATTTATAAATCAGTTGGCAAATTAGCATCTAATATTAAACTATGAATATTTATGTAGAAAGGTGCTTATTTAGGTAACTACTTAAACCTTTTCCTTCTTTTTTTAAAGAATCTACCGAATCTAAAACTTTTTGAATAAAACACAGTTTATTGAAAATCATATATTTATGTGAGAATAATGTAACAACACTTATTAATGTTATTTGTTTCATATGATAAAATATTAGTTTACAAAAGTACCATACAGTTAAGTAGGCAACCATACTATGATGTATATTATTACTAGGTACTAGGTAGCTATAAGTCATATCTTTAAATATTATAGGTGGGAACCACCTGCACTTAAACTTTTGAAATAAAATAACAATTCAAAAAAAATAATTATATAACATTTATAGTTTTACTTTTTCTAAAAATAATTCAATACTTATGATTCCATTCACCAGTTCCAACTGGGAGTCCATTATGAACTGGTCAAATTCTACATATTCTTTGGACCGTGCCCTTGGATTCAGTGAAGTTTTTTCGTAAAAGGTAGCGTCCTCTACCAGGATGTGCAACAGTCTCACAATGTTGGGCTTTTTTTTTGATATAGCTCTATTTATTTTATGATGCCATGCTTCTAAAAAATTTGTGGTTCTGTGACGGTCACCAAAAACAGATATCACATCTATAGTGCCATTTTTGATCCACTGCCGCAGCATATACTTTCGGAATCGTCTACTCTTTTCGTCATTTGGGCTCTGACTGGCAACATAAAACCAACCTCTCATTATGAGATTTGCTGGTAAAAGTGGTAAAACAGCAGCAAGTAACACCTGTCTTCTCAATAGTCTTGATTTTGTGAGTCCGAGACGTCGACCTTTTTTGTGCACAGCTTTACTGTAGTGGAAGTAGCAGCCTTTGATTATGACATCTTCAAATGTTAGTTTCATTGCTTTCATAGTAGCCTTTTCAAAATCGGTCTTAAATGTAACTGGCTTCCATTCTGGTAATTGCGATTTTATCATTTGAAAAAGAATAGAGTATGAACGCGTGGATTTATCACTCATTAAAACGTAGAATAGTGGTATGATATTGAGGGATGTCTCAGAGCTACCGATGTCTCCGTGCACAGTGTAGAGTTGGCAAAACGGTTGACAGCAACTCTTGAATGTTCCATCACCAAAGTAGTGATCTATCTTCGGGATCATATTTCTGGCATGTTCAGATGAAAATACTATTATTTGTGTGTTTTCGTCAATGAACTGAGCTAGCACAAATGAATAAAATTTTGGAGGTACCTGTACTTTTGAAAGACTAGATTGTTGTGTTCTCTCTAATTGCGCAATATTGTTCCTGTGATTGTACAAGGCAGACTTCACTGTTTCAAAACTTGGGTACTGAGCAGTAGTAGTTAATGATAATCCGGAGTCATCATATGATTATCATCCTACAGCCTACAATACGGCAAAAGTATCATATTATGATACTTTTGCCGTATTGTAGGCTGTTGGCACACATATCTGATCTGGTCCAGATATTGTGTTTTTGAGTTTAAATATACTCAAAGCAATTGCGTTCTTCGTGAAGTCGGGTGTGCAACTGTGAGCTTTTTCAGATTGAATTCGATTGTCCTGAAACAAACGACTCATAAGCCTCTTTCTTTGAATTGACTCTTTTGATGCAAACTTTTTTATGCTCAGTAGGTAGGTACTTACTAAAATTGTTATTGATCCTCGACATGATGCCTTTTTTCTTTGGTTGCACTCCCATAAATATGAACCGTTTTTGTATTTTTTCTTCAAAGTATATTGATGTCCAGCACGTAGAAGAGTTCTAGATTTGTTTTTCGTTATATATTCAAGCGGACTCGGATTATCATCCGAGTTGGAACTTCGTCCCTCCATAATAGTCACGAGAACTTTCTTATGCACTTGTACAGACACACGTTTCACCATTAGCAGTCACTAACAGAATGAACAAAAACGTAAAAAGTACAGATAAAACACAAGTCAAATTACCGTTATTCTAGGAAATGAAACAATAATAAGAACGAAGGATTATGCAGATACTATAGGTACTTCAGGTAAAACTTAAGCTAATGATATCTTACTTACCCAAGACAATACACTTTCCTATCTTTGAAGTGTTGCCACTTGCACTTTGACAATGAATTCTTGTTCAGATCCTTTGCACGTGTGTAAAGATAAGTTACTGGCGACAAAAATATATTTTGGACAATGCACTTGATGATAAAAGGATCACACAATAGCAAACGTAAGTAAAACGCCGACCGCTGTGGAGGCCATACATTCTATTGTTCCTTTAAATTATGTTTTACTGTATCTGTCGCTGTTGCCTTTTACCAGTGGCGTGCCGTGAAATTTTCATCAGGGTAAGCTGTCTCCTATGAGTAGGTACATACGACACTAAAATAACATTAAGTAGGTACCAATTTTGTGCCAGACTACAAAATATTTCAATAGAAGATCACAACATCAATCACTAGTTTAGCAAAATTAATATCTAATTACGTTACTTCCCAAAATTTTGCTAAGCAGCTGATTCAGGCGCTGTATGCCAGAAACAGAACTGAACAGATCGTTGTGGAATGTGGATACCTTCCTCTTCCCAAAGCACTAAATACCTTAGTCTGCCTAACTAAGTAAATACACTAAAAAAACAATAAACTACCTCATAATACCTTGTGTTTGCTCCAAGTTCAAATAAAAACAATCCCGGCGAAATTCGTCCGCGACTCTGCACTTTTCACTCATATTTAGTTCAGAGAATCGACCCACATTTGTAAATAAACACTTTTATACACATCACTTTCACACCTTAGTCTCCATTTTTGTCTAATTTAATTATTAAAATAGGCGCGAATGAACGTACATAACCTAAAACAATGCGCTCCATTGTAAATAAACAATGCTTGCAATATGTCAACATGGCCGGCAACATCTCTCTCGCTCGCTCACACATACACTCTTTCTCTGTCGCACATATTTACGCACTGTCATAGCATTCTAGCCCTTATTATTCCAATAATGTATGAAAAAATGCGGAAGAAGCTGCGCTTACGCTGTGGCGTAAATTTCTCCATATTTTTCATAGTAACGCTCCGCGCTAATAGACCGAGGTGAAAGGGATGTATACAGAGAAAGAGAAAAAATAGGAAGCTTGAGGTCTAGCAGCTTCCCCGGGCTAGACGATGCAACGAAGCGGCAACGTCCCATGAATTTGTTTTCGTTGATGCGCTAAATACTATGTTTTGATTGGTTGAGGCGAAATTTGTGTTACCTATCGATGGAACGATGAGGCAACATTGCACGAATTTGTTTTCGTTGACACGCGGAATAATAGATTAATGAGAGATTAGTGTTTTGATTGGTCTAGAACGAATTTGTGTTTTCGATGCACATTTTAAATAACCGAAAGTCTGTTATTGATAAATTGCCTAATTTACAGTACCTACGTGACGACTAAATGTGTTATAGATACCTAACTACGCTAATTGTTTTAGTCAATTTGCCAGGGTATGCAGAGCTTATTGCTATTCTATTGGGACGTTACCGCCCCTGATAAAGTACTATAATTGGTACACTGTTAAGATTGTAGAGCGTCTGTGGTCCAGTGTGGGCGGATAATTGACTTTTTATTGTGTGAGGACTCGGGTTCAAGACCGGACCGGACGTGTACCATTTTTCTTTTTCAGAGCCTATGTACGCAAAGCAACGCTCAAACAGTGAAGGAAAACTCACGCCCCGTCACGTTAGGTTAAATATGTATGGTGAACCGTGGGCATTTGCTTAACAAGTGCCTCTGTGTAGCCTGCTTTAGGATTAAAAGACGTGAAGTGAACATACAATGTTAACTGCATTAACTGTTGCCATGGAATCGAATACCTCTATATTCGATCCCTGTAAAAAGTAATGGTGAAATCCTCTGATTTCACCATTACTTTTTACAGGGGTTCAATTTTGGAAAATTCCACCCTACTTACTTCATCTTGAGTCCACATCATGAAAAGGAAACTCTTGGAAAATTTAATCGAAAATCTCTCTCAAGATATGGGCTAATGATTTTAGCTTGGTATTCATGACTCAGTGAATTAATTACAACTTTCCTCTAACAATAAGATTATCTAAGATCTTTATCAAAATTCTAGTGGAGAAAGAACTTCGTATCCATCTTTACTTTTCTACATTTTCCTTCGAAGCTCTTTAACAATTTATAGCAAAATAAATCAACAAGTAACTTAGGGTTCGGTGTTTGTTGTGCACATTTCTAAGGCAACCGTTGCTACCAAGTTCACACGTGCGGACCTATAGATAAATCTAAACACTTACCTTTAACTGGCCTCTGATCTTCCAAGCCTGTCTGCTCCCACACCAGAACGTGACTCGATTTATTCCTTGACACCATATTGTATAAAGTAAATACTCTATTTAAAAATCTACTGTGATCACTCCAACAGTTCTATGTCATATTGCCTAATGAACCCAGTGATGGAGTTCCCACCGTCGTCTGGACTGCTAGTGGCATGTTTTGTGAGTGGGTAGGTTGATGTGACCGAGCTGTGACGTAGCCTGTGTGCTAAGCCTGACTGAAACCCGCTGACTGACAGCCCGAAGCCGCAGTCACTGTGTTCCTAGTCATAAATATAGACGAACGAGGGGAATGCGCGGGTAACAGAGGGACAGAGGGGGGGAGGGAGGTAGCACGCGCCCGACGCATGCAATGACGACATTACCCGACATTCAGTTTTTTTTTTTCTACACAGCCAGCGTTTTGCTGGACGGAAAAAAGTTGTAGAGCTGAAAAGTGCGCTTGATGGATGCGCTACGTCATCGAGATTAGCTTTGTTGATGTTGTCGCATGGTTTTCGATTGGGAAAAACCTTAGTCGAAGTATAAGTTAATGGATAGGATAGTGCTGAGTATCTTGTGTCATGGGTTCAGCACAATAGAAGTCTTCGAATGTAGGTTTCTAAAGATTATAAATGAGAATATCAATGAATTAGGTCTATGGAGAAATCATTGATATCTCTAGGAATGTAGGCCGATCGAACTGAAACAGAGACAGTTATTTAGAACTACTATTTTTTTAGTACCTTACGTAGTTATGTGCCTACCTGGTAATAGGTGCTATTAGTATTAAATAGATGACCATGAACTTTGCAACATTACCAACCAATCTCCTTACTATTGAATAATTAAATTCCTATCTAGTTTCAGCAAAAAATATCCTCAGAAATTGGCGAGAGGCTTTCAAAAGGATCTTTTTTTAGGAACCAATTCTACGATTTATGCGCAATTATTTTCGTTTTCCCTTATTTGAAACCTAATTAAAACTCTTTCTATAGATACATATCTTCTCAAAGTTTGTAGCGTCTGAAACAAACATAGGCTACCTACCACTATCTATCATCTGTCTAACGAACGTTTAAACAAGGTGATACGGAAATATCTTAGAAGTCGAAGGTCACGCTACAACACACCCTAGAGAACGACTGTTGAAAAGAAATAAAAATTACAACTTCATACGATATGTATAATGATCTCGTGGACTTTGTAGAAAAGTACAATATTATTTTAATTATTGAAACCCTTACTTTTAAATAAATCAACAAAAGAACGAGACCGAAGTCGCAAGATCATAGAATAAAATAGTTGCATCTCTTTCTTCTACTCTTCAACATATAGTTTGTTTTTTATTCCTCACTAGTAGGGTGAGTTAAACCAGCTTTCTATGGCTATTTTTTAGTCATAAGATAAAATAATTTACAATTTTTAGACATGCCTGTTGGATACAAAACAACATAATATAACGGTAGATAGGTCAGGTTCATCTTTTAACCAGCCTTGTCCATGATCTCTACATGTAGAGACATCTAGTAGTGATAAAGTCAACTGAATGTAGAGAGAAAAAATTGCAAATATGCACGCAACGATATTTCAGGCGATATAGTGCTAGCACGAAGTTCCGACTGAAACTCACAGATGGCGGCACTTGCCTTGGTATATATTATAATCTTACTTATCAACTTTTATGAAATCAATCTTTTCCATGACATTTTATAATATAGATTATTGTTTCTTCAGAAACAGAAAAATAAAAGGTACTTAATAATCTACCATAACGATATTCATAAAGCTGGCGACCTGATACTTACCTAACTACATGTAAAGGAAAACAGTTGTTAAAAAAATATATTAGTCTATAAAGTTGTCTAACTTCAGTTTTCAGTTACGCAACTTAGAGGCTGAAGGGCAGGATTTTTTTTGTTTTAAAATTTTGCAGACTTATTAAAATTTATTACATCCAAATTCGTAAATGTATCACTTTATTTTTTTACGTATTATTAATACGCATTGATAAATAATAAATGATTGAGATAATTAAAATGTCCAGTAACTTAAGTAGTTTCAGAAGTAGATGTCATCTGGAGATCCGAGCTGGCCGGATGACCCAGAATTCGAACGGTGCGATGAAAAAAGGGGTTCCTTTCTGAAATTCAGGGCGAATCACTTGCTGATTTGGGGTGTTATTAGAATACATCAGGTGCCTTACTTCCTGGTATGTCGTAGAAATCGACTATGGGATCTGGAGATTAAACTTCATGAGCTAGCAGCTTGTAACCGAAGGCATTGACATTCTTAATCCTTAATCAAACAATGTCCAGTATATTGCCACTTGACCAACACATACTTTGAACCTTATTGAATGTCTTCACTGGAATTATTTAATGATTTCAGAGAAGTTATCCGAGAATAATCATATACGGTATGTAGCACTACAGGACACATACATACCTATTTGAACATTAAACAATAATTTCACAATGTACTTAAAAGCTAAATTTTACGATAAACATCACCCTGGTTTATGTGATGGATTTTTAATAACGAACGTCAATAGAGTCCAAAATCCATCAGAAAAAGACCTAACCATGTCTGATTAAGGGTTAACTCCTTATGCTAAGTATGGCCGAAGGGTCCTTGTCACCCTATATTTTTAACCTTTTGCGTATTACGAACATGAATGTATGTATGGACCCGGCGAACATAAATAATTTAAATATTAGGCATACTTATTGAACTTTTGCTTTTTCCACGGGACACTTTTTGTCTGTGTTCCCACAAATATCGACATATAAAGAAAATAAAACTATCTTCTACTATTACATAAAAATGAATTGCTGTTTGTTAGTCTCGCCAAAACTCGAGAACGGCTGGATTTGGCTAATGTTTGTCTTGAATCACACGTGGAAGTCCAGGGAAAGTTTAAAATGTTTCTTCCTACATGGGGTACAAAAGCGACTTCCTATGGCAAAACAAATGTTTGCCGAGACAATTAGTTTTTAATAATATAATTTGAGAAATTATATGAATTAAAATAAAACAGGCACTGACATTATACCACGAAGCGCATTGTCGCCTGAGCTGCGAACGGAGAGCGGCATAGAGTTATAAAATAATTTC
>SJJU01015789.1:0-10028 GCA_012932125.1 Conopomorpha cramerella
GCTTTCCAGGACGCATCCCATCGGCGTGATTTTCAGTTACCTACATAGTGATACAATCCAACAAATACTTCCTTTTTTATCACAATGAACAAGCGCTTGTCCACCATCCTGCCTGATATTAGCAGCGATGGTGACTTCTTTTTTCTTTGTTTTCTGTTCTCCCATTCTTCAAGTTACAATAGCTATAGTTCATAATATTATTAAATAATTTAAGTCGGTATGAAAATTTGGAAATGAAAACTAATTTTATAAAATGCTTAAGTTACAATGTGAATATGTTTATATGTATAATGTGTTGGTAATATTAAGATTATCTATTGAATTGGCATTGTGCTGTAAGTATTAAATGTAACGTGGTCACGACTTGCAATGAAATAGTGGACAATCCGGCCGCTAGGCGTAGTCCAGTTCGTACCTGACCACAGCTGTCAACACCTTAACCAAAGAGGCAAAGAGTATAAATGCAGCACAGTCGACCGTTTAGTTTGACATCTTCATGAAGAATAACATCCTTGACAAAGTATCGACTAGGGAGTTCGTTAGAACCATTGACTTATATTCCCGCAGCAAGTAAGAATGCTCATGATATTCGCAGAAATATTTGGCTCTATGACTGACTCGAAGCGTTGTTCATCATCATCATCAGCCTATACTTTTCCATTTCTGAACATATTGCATGCCACTGTGATCTGTTTTCGGCTTCTCGCATCCAGCTTCTGCCAGCCATCTTGCGCATATCATCAGCCCACCAGGTCTCGGCAAACGGAGTGTAGTAGTGTAGACTCAATGCAAAATAAAACAAAGTCGCAAAATGTCCAGCACACAAGAGAAATATGCTTCCCTTGACAACTAGCGTGGACTAGTGATCAGGGACACCGGGACCTGTCTCTAGGACGTTGGTTGGTATTTCTGCCGCTGATATAATGCTTAACTTACGAGCTGAAGCATTTTATGTTGTTGTATGCGTCTGGGTTACTTATAGTACTAGGTATCCTAGTTTGGGGACAAATGGCTGTGTGTTAAATGCCTAGTAAAAAAATTATAATGATACCTAAATAAGTATCATTATTATTTTTTCACGAAAGACAAAAAAAAATCTTTCGTTTTGAATACCAACAGAATATAACAAACACAACCTGGCAACAAGTGACAATTGTATGAAATGATGCAATAATCATAGATCTTTCTCGAGAAGGTTTCATAAAAAAATATTCACTTAGTAAATGGTTTATATATTTAAATATAAGTCTTTTACGAGACTTGAGTGAGGTATGTACACTAGCTGTGCCACGTGATATTACCAAATTTTGGGATAAATATGCCTATTGTTAGCTGCGACGGCCGAAAGAATATTTTAATGAAACCTTGACTTGTTTTACCATTAAGCCGTAGTGTAGTGACGGCGAATAGAATACATTGTGTCACCAACTCAGCCCAAATTTTCCCGTCGTGGGGGTAGTACAAAATATTTTCGAGGCAGCTCTCCAGAGGATGGGCGGCAGCGCTCTCTGTGAGTTAAACCTCGACACCACTGCGATTGCCAACCCGCCCGCCAAGCGTGGCGATTATTAGCATTTCCCCCAAATGACTCATGGAAATCATTGGAGGAGGCCCTCGTCCAGCAGTGAACGTCATGTGGCTGATGATGATGAATGCCATTAAAAAGGTCTATGTCAAAAGACGAGATAAACACTCAATCCACTATAGGAAACAACTTTCTCCAAAGTACTCCATGTCAAAAATGAATATCCCAGACCAGCTGGAATAAAGCTATTACTCAGAGACCCAGTTGCCCCCTTGAGTTTTAGCTTTAACCTAACAAAGTATTGTTTTGCAACAAAAACCTTTGAAATAAAATAAAAGCCAGGTTTTGAATAGCGAACAAAATTAAAGAACTCTTATAAAGTGCAATGGACTGGGAACTAGGCTGAAAAACGAAATTCCATTCATTAGGATTTCTGGATTGTGAAACACAATCGAAGTTCATAATGTTATTTGTATGTTTTATGTGTCTTTTGTTTAGCTTATACCGTTAATGTTTCGTACTAGATGTACCCTGTTCCCGTGGGAAATTCGGGGTAAAATATAGACTATGTCTTATTCCGCTGATATATTAACCCAGCCTAACTTCTCCCGTCTTGGGGGACGTCAGAGGCGCCCGAAGGAACTTTCCAGAGGACGGGCAGCAGCATTCTGTATAAGTTAAACCACAACACCCTTGCGATCTCCAACCAAGTGTGGCGATGATTGGCATATCCCTCCAAATGATCATGGAAATCGTTGGGGTAGGCCCTCACCTAGCAGTGGACGTCTGACGGGTTGGGGTGGTGACACATGTATTCTATTCGCGGTCACCACACGACGCAACACTTGCTTAAATTTATTAATCGGTCGCAATTGCCGGAGACAGCTGCAGAGCCTTCGATTGGGAGGGGTATTCTATTCTATATATATCTAGGGCTGGTTCTATTTCTATTTTTGGAAAAAGTAGTTCGTATAATCAGAACTTTGGACAAGTTTTGTAAGAGTTGCATTAAGTATTTACTTGTATAAGTTGATCAGGTCATCTATATTGAGCGTCTGAACTAGAAACTTATTCCCTAAGGTTAGAAGGTAAGGAAGTTATTATGAATTATGAGAACTGTTTGGCAAAATTAGCATTACTGGTTAGTAAGCTCTTAGCCAATAAAATATAACTACTTTTTTGCAATGTTCCTGTTATTGTTGATTACATTTACGGCTAGCATCGAAAATACAAACACAAACGTACTCTACGTTTGTGTTCGTTGTCGGCGTACTACGCATACGCTCATATCCGGCTGCAGTACGAGATCCTCTTGTGGGGAAACAGTACTGACGCCCACGACCTGTTCGTCTATTTATATACCAGATTAGCATATAAAACATATAAAAGGTTAAATTAAAAATGTTAGCGAAACTCGAGAAAATAATTCAACACCAAAAAAAAAATTCCACCGCTAAATCCTACATCAAAACCGAAAAACAATAATACTTCTCCATATCGAGGCAAATCAGCTGATCCGTAATTTTGTATAAAGAAGTGATGTTTTCCCCTTAGTTCTTAGAAAAAAATAGACTCATTTGGAAGCTGACTACGTACGACTTAGCTATGAAATAGCTGTATTAGTTCCCGTGCCGTATCCAGCTACCAAATCCAGCTTCGACATGGAATTGAATTGTTTTTTGTTTTTTCCTTAAGGAAAGTTCTTGGATATTTGCTTTTTGACTTTCTCTAGTTTCGCCAACGTTTTTGATTTGACGTTGTATAGATTGCATTTAATGTGCTACAAAAACTTTCTCGGAACAACAAATAGGGTCATCAATATTACAGACCTGTTCTTTGCTTGCATTACCTCCTAAGAAGCAGAAAAAATAGACTCATTTGGAAGCTGGCTACGTACGACTTAGCTGTGAAATAGCTGTATTAGTTCCAGTGCCGTATCCAGCTACCAAATCACGACATGGGATTGATTTTTTTTTTGTTTTTGGCCTATGTTTCCTCAAGGAAAGTTCTTGGATATTTGCTTTTTGACTTTCTATAGTTTCGCCAACGTTTTTGATTTGACGTTGTATAGATTGCATTTTATGTGCTACAAAAACTTTCTCGGAACAACAAATAGGGTCATCAATATTACAGACCTGTTCTTTGCTTGCATTACCTCCTAAGAAGCAGCTTCTCACCTACATGCTTACAAGGCTTTATTCCCGAGATGAGCGTCCGCAGTTTTAATTAGATCCGCTACGAGGACAAGAGAAAAAAAAAAGATGGAAAATAAGATTTCTAATCTTAGTTCTTGAATGAGCCTTTTATTTTTACACAAGCTTTTGATTAACCTTTCTGCAGGCACTATTTATATTACAGCGGGGCGATTACAGGCATGTTTAATTCTGTTCTTGTGCAGAATATACAAATAAGGAAGGGATTTTCATTAAAGTTATTGCATTTTTACAGATTCAGATCGTGAGCAGAGACGTAATGGCATATAATACTAGCTGCTATCCTCCGCAGTACTTTACCAAAGATTTATTCTGTTCTGGTAGACATTTTGGAATAAATTATTATGATTGTAAAGTTTAATTTAAATCTGTTCTCGAGCTGATCTGTTGGATATGAAACAATCAGTGATAATACTAATGTATGCATTGTCTTGTCTTGGATTACTTTTGTGTTTTTGAGAGACAAAGCCGAAATACTGGTTTATAGGTAGGATTTTGAAAATATTTTATATAATTTAATTATCTTAAAACTTTGACTAACTAGTTGACGTATATCACCTATCAGCTTTTGATACCTTCACTAACATTGCGGGTGCGTTGGTGTAGTGATCAGCACTGCCTCTATTCCGTAGGATCGTGGGTTCGATTCCCACCGATTACAGGGTAACCCTTTACGCTGGAAGATGAGCTTTTAAGGACTTGTTGGATATTATCTGGGTGTTTTATTTATATATGTAAATAAAAAGGAAAAAAATTGACGTGTATTTCGTTGTCTAAATTCCATAACACACGTGCTTTACCTACTTATAATGGGATGAAGGCAATGTGTGTGATTTATTTTATTTATTTATTTATTATTATTTATTGCACTAGCGGTGTACTAACTGTATAAAGACCGCGGTAAATGTCTACCTACTAATATTAAGGCCACTACGTCAACTTATTTGTAGCTGTTTGGTGTTTAAGTAATGAAATAGTTGTATTTTTGTATTAATGTCTCCAACATAAAAGAAATATTTGCTGTTAGATGTTATTGAAGTAAAACAAGACAAGAAGAAACCTGTGATATAGTGATATATTAGTAGAAATATTTTCACTTTTAACATGATTACTTGCTAGCTGTGCTCCGCGGCGTTACCACCAATTTATTAATTTTCCACGGGATTTTTTTTTATCACTATGAACAAGCGTTTGATCACCATCCTGCCTGATGTAATTTAAAAAAAAAAATTCTGTAAAGTCGGACGGTAGTTTGGTTTTGAGAGCAGATTTTTCAAAGGAGTTTCATGATAATGGAAGTCAGGGTTTGATGATTGTAGATCCGAAAAAAAGAAAAGATTTTGAAAAAAACGAGGAGTTCCTAGTACTGATGAAGTCTTCTTTAAAATTGTTACTTGCCGGATAATGTGCAGAAAAAAAAATGTTTTTACACAATATTTTACATCAGTCTAAGTTGAATACTTACCGACACTCAAGTGGAAACTTAAGTCGTCGAGACTTAAAAGGGAACCATGGAAATGGATCTACTTAGCTTTTTAATACGTCTCTCGGGAAGTATTAGAAACCTTAAGTAAGTAATTTGTATGAAGATTATGCAAATTAAAAAACCATTCTGTACCTCACGACGACATCGATACTCTGATAAAGCCAAGTACAGAATCACGTAACGATTGATTAGGTAGTACATACACACACCTTTTTCATCGCTATCAGGGTAAATAAAACAAAACAAATAACCACTGCTAGTAGATACACTCATATTTTTTCTGTTCTTGTTTGTTCTTGTGTCATTTTGTATTTTTGCTTGTCGTTTTAATTGTATTTATGTGTTAGTTCTTACGTTAGTAAATAAATATATATATACAATACAATACAATACTTCACGAATTTCAATCACAAAGCGGTATAGGCAGAGGCACTCGCTGAGACAAAAAAGTCGCGTTTCATCGAGCGTATTTAAATCAAAGTGAGCCCATCGACGTTATAGGGTGAACATACCTTTTAGTATGTGGGTTTCGTCACAATGTTGTCCTTCACCGTATGAGCTAGAAACGTAACCGACTCGTTCGATGTGAAATGGATTTCGAAAATTATCAGTTTCACTTTTGTAGGCCATCAATACATAGTATAAAACAAATACGTTCCGCAGTCTGTACAGCCCTCTGTACGCTTAGATCTTTAAAACTACGCAACGGATTTTGATGCGAGCTTTAGTAGATAAAGTGACTTTTGAGGAATATTTATAATGATGTGATGCGTTGATAACGCATGCATATAATAGCAGAGAAACATTGTTAATTATATATTATACATACATACATACACTTCACGCGCCTGTCTCCCAGAGGGGTAGGCAGAGACTACAGATCTCCATTTGTCACGGTCCTGACATACCCCTTTCGCTTCATCTACATTCATACATCTTTTCATACATGAACTTCGGTTTCGAGTACTTTTCACGCCACCTTCGGCCAGGACATCACCAATCTGGTCAATATATGTCCTTCTGGGGCGACCTCTACTCACCCGGCCCATTACAACACCCATATAAAAGCTCTTTCGTCAATCGACTTTCATCCATTCTCTTCATATGCCCAAACCACATTAGGTATATATTATATTGGCAATACAACGTGTGCCGGGTTAACTAGTTAGTAATAAACAGAAGTTATATATTGCCTAACTTTCACACTGTTTTGTCTTTTGCAAACGACAAATGAAATAAATAAAATATCAAGTTATACATTTTTTTCCATTGCAGACCCAAAGTTATGATCTCTGCCTTTCCCTCTACGAAACGGGTGGGACTTACATGTATGTAGGTATCTATAGTTACTACGCAGTGGCGTGCACTGGCTTTTACGACAAGGTAGACAGTAATCCCCAAGGATTGACACCTACCTATGTATAGGTAACTTGTCTTTACGAAACATAGGTCTACCTATCAACTCACCCACAAAACACAGGACCTTTGTTAGCCTATATCGTGAGTACAACAAAAAAAGATCTTGCTTTAATTCTATTATTAGGTCGGGTAACCAAAATACTAAGGTAGGCAGTGTCTTTTTGCCTGTACGGTGTGCACGCCACTGTTATTACGCAATGAAATCTTAAAGCATTTGACGTTCTGAATAGAAGTGTACACGTGCAGTAGTCGATGTCCTAGGACAATAATGGCTGCCAGTAAGGGTCAGGTCTTGGCATTAATATACACGCGTCTCTTAGGGTTTTCACTTTTAGAAAAACTACGAAGCATTTCTTCTGTTACTATAATCTAGGTGACCTGGCAAACGTTGTTGCCAATATACATTATTGACAGCGTTTCTCTTATATTATGTATATGCATGTATCTACACTAATATTATAAAGAGGTAACCTTTGTTTGTTTGGTTGTAATGAATAGGCTCAAAAACTATAGGACTGTTTTTAAAAAATCTTTCACCATTCGAAAGCGACGTTATCCACAAGTAACATAGGCTATATTTTACCGCGAAATTCCCACGGGAATTTAAAACAAAGCGCGAGTAACTCCGCGCGATACAGCTAGTTATACATAACGAAAGAAAACTGCATCAAAATCCGTTGCGTAGTTTCAAAGATCTAAACATGGACAGGGACAGACAGCGGGAGGGAACTTGTATTAAAATTTAAGGAATATAAAGAAAAAATAACAGGTACATTTTGACAGATTTGTGGTTTTCTCATGGAATTTCTATTGTAGGAATTGAACCTAATTTAAATGGGTCCAAATGTGAAGCATCAGCTTTCATAGAAAATAAATAATACCCAGTCAAAATCGGTTCACCCAGTCAAAAGGTTCGAGGTAAAATACCTAAAAAAATATAGCGCGATTTTGATCAGAAGACCCCATTTCAAATGTCCACCGATAATTTCTGTTCCGAAGCCGAATTACTAGTTGGCTACGATTAACCTATTTTAACTACAAATCGAAGGATTTCACCGGCCTAAAAAGGGTGTCGTGACGTCATCGTTTATTTCCATTTCAGCCTAGACTTTGGTTATAGTTCTAAAACAATGATATCGATCTGAACTAAGATATAAAAAACATTGACATTTGCTCCGATTATGCTGGCCTTATCCACATAGCATAAGGTTACTTGAAGTTAATGCCATTTTACATTAGGTTTTTTTTTAAGTACGCCTAAAAAGGTAAGTCATCGGGCACCGAGTAAAATCCTTACACCTGTATACCTACTACATCCACATCTATATATTAAAAAAAGAAAAATATAAACCGGGACCTCCCGGTTACAAGTCAAGTATCCGACCAACTGGACCACAGACGCGTAGTCTATATATATTTTTTATTTATTTATTTTTTTCTATATATTTTATTCATTCATCACTAAATGATCAACACCCAACCCAACACTCGTTATAAACAACCCTAAACACGAAATTTTGCAACATAAGTTCCTTTATAAGAGAAGCATAGATTGTTTAATCATTCCCCTAAGAGAAAAAAATGGAGGAGGAGGTTTAACGTTTGGCCGCGTGTCAGCTATTATTATGATACACAGTTTCTTTCAGTCTTGACCCGACGTTCACATACTTCGCGTAATTTATAAAAAACCTTTGCATGCTAACTTGTCTATCTGAACCCGGCTCCGTGCTCTTGTTACTGCAGCATGTTGTTTACAGCCGATCCTGTGGTCCATCCAAGTTCGGTCGGCATACTAGAACTGTACACCGGGATGTTGCGGTCGAGTCCCGATACTGACGCGTTGACCAGTGAGCTCTTTTTACAGAAGCCTTAATCTACACGCAACGCTCGTACGCTGAACAGTGACAACCGTAGCCTGTGAGTGAGAACCCGCACCACTCAACAAGAGTGTAGTGAACGCACATAGTGCAACTATACCGGCGATATGAGGCTCAATCCCCGTCGAACATTGGTTGAAAGAATACGCTTGGTGAACCGTGGCCACTTACTTATTAAGCTGGTGTCTCTGCCTACCCCGCTTTGGGATTATAAGGCGTGAAGTGTATTTTTTTAACATGTTGTACCTACCTAAGAAAAATAGCTAAGCCTAAGCTTGGCAAGAAAAAAGAATTCTATCAAAATGTAACGTTTATCATAATCAAAAGCCTGAAAACGTCTTTTAAATTGAAATTTAATAAAAAGTCTAAAAACTTTATGTTTTTCCACAGGATTTTGTCACATTCGACTCTGCGCATTCTTCTCTCAGAAATTCCACTCATATTTTTGACAAACTCTAAAACAGACATCCATAATTTCAAGTGGCGTGAACACAATACGATCACACTTTATAATAATAATAGTAAATGAATTATCGTGCGTTGAAAGGATGAACGATGACGTGACACGGGATCAGTGGTCCCTTCGCCGCGTGACGCGAGCGGATTTTCTACGATGACACCTCCGTATACTTGAGAGATTAGATTAACACTTTCGGCGAAACAGCCCGTTGATGTGATGATAATAAAACATCTAGGGCCTTACTAATAATGGCGGAATTGCTATTTCCAAGATACACAAAGCTCAACTTAACTTGTCAGTTGTATGTCAAATACGGAATAACCAGTTCAAGTAGACCTGTAATAACCGTTGTATAAATAACAATGCGTTTATTGGTAAGGGGGCTATTGTGTTAATTTGAGTGTCTATGAAAGCGTTAGGGGTCTGAGTGCGAAGAATTGTGCCTTGAAAATGAAAATATGCCCTCGATTGACCATTACCACGCACGATAATTCATATATGTGTAATTGCGCATAGTTTATAAAACTATTAGCTAACCCGGCAAACCCTATTTTGCCAATATACATATAACAGTATTTCTCTGATATTATAAGGATGTATTATACATATAAACCTACCTTAAGAATCACTTTATCTACTAAAAGAAAACTGCATCAAAATCCGTTGCGTAGTTTTAATGATCTAAGCATACATTAGGACAGACAGCGGGAGGCGACTTTGGTTAATACTATGTATTGCTTGAAGCCTTTGGTTGCCGACCAGTTCGCTAGGTTAGCTAACTAATTCGTAGAATAGTTCCAAAATTATTTTTTCTGTCCTATTTAGATATCGATCTAGTGAGATCACGCTATTAATATATTGTAATTGCATTTATGAGCAGCACTGCAAGTGCTGCACTGTCGATACAAGGAAACAAAAAAAAACCTTTTCATACAAAAAGCAAAATCAGCTGAACAATATTGTATGGGGAGGTAGAAATTTGTTTTTCGATTTTAGACGTTGACGTCTTCAGAAGGGGATGTACAGGGTTTACACAAACTAGTACACG
>SJJU01015790.1:0-32208 GCA_012932125.1 Conopomorpha cramerella
TCGCTCTTTATGTACCAACCGTACACCAACCAGAATATTCGAACAGGGTTTAGGTATTTTCTCTAGTCGAAACTTCTAATAATAATAAGTCGGTACCTAACCGTCGGCTCGCGCGTGTTAATACCTACCCAACAGAGGTAAGTAGGTACTTGTATTGCTAGGTACTTGCTTTCCGATTCATTCCACACTTTTCTCGATCTTTCGAGACCTTTCAACTACATTCAAACTGATATAAAAAACGAGAGTTATTTATTTAACGTACCTAAGTAGTAGTAGGTAGGTATACACATACATCAAGTACCTACATATATTGCTCTCGAACATTCCAGACATTATTAATAAGTATAGAGACTACTAGGGGGTTCTATTTGTATCTATTTCACAGATATGCGAGTTAGTTGAGTATGTGTGGCGCGACTGGTATACTGGAATGATCTGTGCGTACTTCTACCGAACATTCGAGATCTTTCTATTACATTCGAATGCCTATACTGACAGAATACAAGTAGTTGGTCATAGGTAGTTGTATTTTCACATCACAAATATTTGATTCTTTCTTCTGGAACGTTCCAGTCGTTAGTAGTAGGTATCGAAGTACGGAGACTTCTAGGTGGTTCCATGAGTATCTGAATAGGATTTTTATAGACACTGTGTAGTGGTTTGTATGCGTCGACTTGGATACTGGAATTTTCTGTAGGCCTATCGAACGTTTGATGCACTTCTTCGGCATTCTTTAGCCGGCGTCAGCTAAGAAGCAAATTCTGACACATTGATAAATCCATGAACAATTTTTAGAATGGATATGGCTGACAACCAAATGTATAGTGATGACATTTGTATCTCAGCCTTGCACATCCTATTGCTTCTTAGCTCGTTGTCATCAATTAACAGAGATGTGTTTTTTTTTGTTCATGAATCGAAGTGTCATCGTTTCGATTATACAGTTATATTTAAAACTAGTGGACTCGATAGACGTTGTCCTGTCTTAACTATTAATATGAATTTATAGGGTGGCCTGTGCCCAGCAGTGGATGTCATTTTTTTTCTTTCATAAGAACCTTTTGCTGTCATTAATAAGCACAACAAAGAAAGAATTAGCGAAATTGGTCCACCCGTTACGGCGTTGCCGTGGCAACGAAAAGTGGCTTTGATTTTTATATAATAGATAAATATAATAAGCTCTACAGCACGTATTGTGAAAGGTTAACAAATAGGTTTCATCTTGTCGTAACCTTAAATGCATTGTCTGTTGCTCATAAAATATTTATGACGACTATAATTGATGGTAGCAAAACATTTCTCATAAATCGATTCTAAAATAAATCGAATCTTTCCAATATTGTACAACACTATCAGTCCATTTCACGCATGTCAATCGACCTGTCAAAATTTGCTTCTTACATGACGCCGACTATAGTCGTTGTTTTTCGACCCCGGTTGTAACAATATTTATACCTGTATATACCGCTAAAATGATACATGAAAATAATACGAAATAATAACTTTTTCAGGTTTATTTGCACATGTAACACTTTACACTATTGGTCGTATGGGGGATGCGATTTATATTATAACATCTATTATATAAAAATCAAAGCCACTTTTCGTTGTCATTCCATAACTCCGGAACGGGTGGACCGATTTCGCTAATTATTTCTTTGTTGTGCTTATTAATGACAACAGAAGGTTCTTATGAAAGAAAAAAAGGCATCCACTGCTGGGCACAGGCCACCCTGGAGGTTATAGACTAAAGACAGGACAACGTCTGTCGAGTCCACTAGTATAACAATATATTTACAACTTCTGGAATGTTTTCTTCGGAGTCATATAGTAAGTTACCTAATGCTCAGAAGACATATAACCTCAGTTCTGTGTAATAAATTATACGTTGGTAGTTCTGTTTTAAAACATCATCATTTTCCTGCCCTTATCCCAGACTAGGTGGGGTCGGTGCAACACGTTTCCTTTCGCCATACATCTCTGTCATTCGTCATCTCTGTAGTTACACCTTTCACGCACATATTATTTTTCACACATTCCATCCATACCCCCATCCACCCATACTTTCATACTCATCACTTTCCTTGTAAACATGGTTTTCATCCCTTCACCCATCTCATGACGTGCCCATACCATCTTAATCAGTTACTCCTAATCTTTTCTGTCCCTGGTGCTACTTTCAGGCTTCCGCTTACATACTCATTCCTAACCCTGTCCATTCGAGTAACTCCACACATCCATCGTAACATTCGCATCCATGCTACATGTATTCTTCTTTCAGCCGTCACCTTTGTTCCCCAACATTCAGATCCATTCCATACATTAAGACAGGTCTGACGACAGTTTTATAAATTTTGCCTTTAAGTTAGGTAGGGGCATTCTCCTATCACATATTATTCCAGAGACCTTTCTCCATTTCATCGATCCTGCATTTATCCGGTTTCGCAGGTCACGGTCAGTGTCGCCGTCGATTTGGATAAGAAGGAAGTCGGGGCAGCCTGGTAATGTATGGTAAAACTCACCATTAAGGGTGATAGTGTGAGAAATTGGAGGTTCCTCCAAAATCACAAAACAGATGTTCGGGTTTGGTCCTGCTTATTTTTAAACCTACACCCTCCAGTCTGTTGTGCCATTTTCCAGCCTACCTTGGACCTCTGAAGCACTTTCTCCAACAAGAACAATGTCGTAAGCAAAGAGCATACACCAGGGTCCCTCCTCCTGTATGTCCAAGGTCAATGCTTACATTATTAGGAGGAACAGAGCTTAGAGCCGATGCCAGGTGTAGGTGTGTGTGATACATTGAACTTATCTGTTATCCCGGCTTCAGATCGCACTCGTGTACAGGCTTGCCTGTACATGGCCCGGATGAGTTGCAGGTATTTCCCAGGCACTCTTTTCTCTTGCAAAGCCCACTACAGAACCTCTCGAGGTACTCGATCATATGCTTTTTCAAGATTAAGGAACACCATGTGCAAGTTTTATGAGCTCGTCTGTACTTTTCGCACAATTGGCGAAGTGTAAAAATCGCATCCGTTGTAGCATTCCCAGGCATAAACCCGAATTGGTTCTGTGTAATCGTACTCTCCTCTCTCATGCATCTTTCATTCACTTTCACCCATATTTTCATATATGAGACATATTTTTTTTTATTAATATATTTAATTTTCTGTCTTATATATTTGCCTACATTAGAATAAATAAAAACAAGATAATGTTCAATAGTAAAAATCGTTATTAAAAACTTAGGTACGTATAGTACAGAATATGTTTTTTGAGTGATTGTGAAATTGGCAGGTTTCATTTTGGGCAGGAGAATGTACGTTTGAAGCAATTAATTTTTGTTTAACATCTACACTATCCAATATATCATACGAGTTTGATGTAGTATATGGATTGCTGCTGTAGATCCTGTATCTAAAACTTGTCAAAGTGGCGAGAGGACAGGATTAAATATGGGAGAAGTGATACCTGCGACATTTTATTAGTAAATTTTGTGGAACTTTTGTGTTGTTGAATATTCCAATCTCGGTTTAATGGCACCCTCATATCTTATTATCTCAACAGGTAAACGAAATTAAACTCAAAACAATAATAATTACTTTAACTTTTGTATTTTGGTAACTCAGTGAAACGCCCGTGTTTTATGCGACATAAACATAATCGAGTTAACAGGCGCAAGGAACACTGGCGAAGGAGTTGATGATTCCACCGGCAGCGATGTTGCCAGCGAAGCCGCACAAGCCCTGCACGGGCAGACTGCCGCGTACAACGCTCACGCCCTCCACCGGTAGCTCGCCCTGGAGCTGCACCAGGCCCTCGCCCACGCCGCCGGCGCCGCCGCCGTTGTAGTTGGCGAACGCCGGAGCGTTGGCGTTGTATCCGTTGTTGAGGAGCTGTACTGAGGCCGGCGCCGCGGAGATCACACCGGGGCTGGCAAGGGAGTAAGATGACTGAGCCACGGGGTAGGCTGCCGGCGCCAGGGTGTAAGAAGACTGCATCAGGGGGTAGGCCGCCTGCGCCGACAGCAGCGACGAGCCACACCCACACCCACCACTCAGGGGGATGTATTGCGCGAAGGCACACTGGAAATAGATGATAAGCCACATTATATAAACACTATTCAAGAACATACATACTCGGAGCAAAACAAGACAAGACAATACATTTATTTTCTCTGCCAAGCACAAATTAAACACAATATTCTTTGCATTTTCCGATTAAATACGGGATGCATGAAAAAGTAATGATCATTGATTCAATAAAATATTGATAATTTGTGAAACAATGTATTATTTGGAGACATCCGTTATGTTCGACTATCGAAAATAACATATCGAGCTCAACGATATCAACGTAAGTCAACATTTTTTTTAAATGCGTTTTCAATCGCAAATGGCATTTTGAACCATAACGCTGCAAACTGCATTAAAAATAAATTACAAGTGTATATAAACAAGTAATATAATTTTCTGTAAAATGTTACTTTAAAATTTTTGGTTTCTGTTTATGTGCAACAATTTTAAAATAAATATTACAATGAGTCGGCGGTCACATATTTCTCATAATTATGGGTAGGTACATATTTTTAATTACGAGTGTAAGCAAGATCCGTTCAAAACTTACAAAAACGAGAATATGTGAAAGGGACTTTTTTATTTCTTCTCTTCCTCGTATTACGTCCATCACGAAGTTAAAATTCTCATGAAACTGATCCAATATTGGCAAAATGCGTAAAAATAGTCCTGACGCGTTACGCTTATTGTAAAAATGGATTTCCATAGAATTCACCCTGATTCAATACATTGTGTGAATGTAGTTCCAAGTACATGGGATAGAAAATGATTATTTACCTGAGCCAAAGCAGCTAGGACAATAGCAGCCAACATGTTGATGAGTGACAATTTATTATTGAATGTTGATTGCTCTGAATACGCTTATTATTTATAGTAAGTTCACTGTATTAGGCAAGCCAAAATAACCATCTTTTCTTTTCATAAAGTTATCTTCTCATATGTGAAGTAAATTATCTGAACATAGTCTTCTGTATTATCTACATTGTATGATGAGTGAGCTCTGTAGCAGCGACCGTCGTACAGCACGACTAGACCAATCTCGTATCTTCAACATTTTAGTACGTGACATTTAAGTATTATTATATTTGTTTTATTGATAATATGAAACTGAAAAACTATACTTTAACGAATTGAAATTGCGGAAGTAGTTCCCAATGAACTCTGATTACTCCACTTTTGCTAAGTTTGTTTTCCAAAATACTGTAGTAACTGATAACATACACAAACCTCACTGAAATATCAGCAGGCAGGTAGTAGATATTAATTAAGTATAAAAAGCGAAGACCTAATTGGAAGAGCACATTCAGTCGCAGGATACTAACCAACGACATGGCTTTCCGTTTTGTAGTACTGTGCGCAGCATTCGTCTTGGCGCAGGTAAGTAAAAGCTAAATGAAATACATAGGTAACAAATCATATAAAAGGCTGCCGTTCAGTATTAGATCTTACGTAAATTATTAAGAATATGATTGATTCATTACTGTATTGAATATAACATACTACCATTAACAGAATGCATCGGCTGCAATACTTCCATCGTACCTGTCGGGCCCTGCGGCCTCCGCCGGGAGCAGCAGTGCTAGCAGCTCCAGCAGCAGCAGCGGCGTCGCCTCCGGCAATGCTCTGAATTACCTAGCTGGAAACTTGGCCTTCGCCCCGGCCAACCTGGCGGGTTACGGCTCCGGCATCGCCTCAGGCATCTCCTCCAGCAGCGCCTCTAGCACCGCCTCCAGCAGCGCCTCCGCCTTAGGTGGTGGTCTGGCTCTCGCCCCCGCTAACCTGTTAGGTTACGGCTCCGGCATCGCCTCTGGTGTCTCCTCCAGCAGCGCCTCCAGCACCGCCTCCAGCAGCGCCTCTGGTATCGCCTCCGGTCTAGGTGGTGGTCTGGCTCTCGCTCCCGCTACACTGGCTGGTTACGGTCTGGCGGCCGGACCGCTCGGCTACTCCAACAACCTCATCAACTCAGGCGCTCTGCTCATCGCCCAGCAGCCGGTAGCTGTGAACGTGTGGTCGGGTTCCCCGGTGTACGACATCCCCTGCGGAATCACCATCGCCAGCGAGGGCCAGATGGCCGGCTCAGTGGCAGTTGCTGGTACTAAGCCCTTCGCCGGCTCCGCTTGGTTTGAGGGCGCCGTGCCTTCAGAGGGTGTGGCTTCTGTATCATATGCCGCCGGAAATGGGGCTGCTCTGTACGATGCTGGATGTGGGGTTGGTCTTGGTGGTTCCAATGGTGTGGTAATCCAAGGTACTCAGTACTCCGGCTATCCGTCGGTTGATTATTTCAATTATTGTATCTAAACGGGACCAACGCCCATATGTCGAATATCTCGTGGAATAAATATTTGAAGTGCAAGTGACAAATTTTATTAATTTTGAATCTATTCAACCACCGTTTGTGGTGTTCCCAAGCAGTAGTTCCTACGCACGATAAGCTTACAGGCCGTATTTTCAAAGTTAAAAAGATAAGTCTATTAAAATTAAATTCAAAACAAGCTCACCCTGTATCGACCCATGCGACGTAAAGGGTTACATCTGCAAAAACGTAACTTTACAGGGGAGCAATTTAAAGTTTGGGCAGCAACTTACACGAAATTACAACTTTTTCAGGTTTATTTCGCCGTATGGAGCACGCAATTATTTAGTTACATGTTATAATACCACTAAATTAACTGTAATAAGACTTAACCCAATGGAGTCTAACTGCATTTGGAACTATTTCCTTAGGAGTCATACAAAAAGTTCAGCAGACATATATAAAAATGCTAGCTTGAGGCTCTGGAGGCAATAAATAGAGAGGCGTCATAGACGGCTTATAGGTGACGACAGGCTGTTTGATGCTCGGCTACAAAGCCTAAGGCTGCGCCGTAAGGTTGTGAGCCAATCTGTCGATCGAGTGCATTTCGGAGAGTGTGCTTCGGAGTTGCATCACCTAATAACCCCATCGCGCTTTTTTTAATAGGACAGCCAGGAGAACGGCAAAACGTCATCCATACCAGGTGGATATACCTACCATTTACGCGAACCAAACGGTTTGCGTCTACTTTCATAGTGCGAACCGCCAGGATGTGGAATGACGTACCGAAGTCCGTGTTTCCTGCGCAGTCTTGATAATGCTCACTAGTAACCGAAAATCGACAGGATTGACTCTAGGCAGGAGATTGAACTTTCGACGCAGTTAATTCTTGCACTGTTGGTATCTATAGTTTCCTGTTCCGCCGTAAGATTGTTAAGCCCCACATCAGATTCACAAATAGGCACTGATCAACACTATTGGATGGCACAGCTTAGTTAAATATGGAAGAAACTACTATGTGTGGGTACAGGTGTTGGTACAGCTGTTGGTGTATACCTCAGCTTTTTTCGGGCATGTTCGTATTCAAGAGAAATCGGAGCAAAGAGTGAGACAACAATATTTTAATTTTATACCCATAACCGAATATGTAGTAAATTCTAACAGCAAATAGGCTAAGGACTTGTTAATCTTTAAATGCGGCTCGGAAACGTGGTATGGAAGGTGGGTATTATAATAAAAATAATAATAAATTCATTTATTTCAGGTAACTTAAGAATATTAGTATTAGGTAAGTCAGTATGATGAGATATGTAGAAACCGCGAGAAGAAGATGCAGCAGGGCACTTTGAACTGAAAAAACATAAACAACGCTTGTGAAAAACGGCGAGGCTATTTGAGATCATGTCAGAGATTTTCAACAAGCAGAATCTCACTGCTTGTTAAATTGACGGTTCTCTTCGTAATCACTATCTATGTCGGAGAAAAATATTCGGTAGCTCTAAGCCGGAAACGCCACTACCGTGATATTATGAATCATTGAAATAAAAAAATACACTTCACGCCTTTTAATCCCAAAGCGGGGTAGGCAGAGGCACTTGCTTAATAAGCAAATGCCCACGGTTCACCAAGCGTATTTAACCCAAACGTGACCCCCTGTCACGTTTGGGTTGCGCCCATCGCAGTTAGAGGGTTCGTGCTGTTGTGTTGTGCGGGTTTCATCACGGTGTTGTCCTTCACCGTACGAGCGTTGCGTTGCGTACATAGGTTCTGAAAAAAAGCCCCATTGGTACACGTCCATTAGCCGGACTCGAACCCGCGACCTTCCGGTTTCAAATCAAATATCCGACCATCTGGGCCACAGACGCTCTTGAAATATGACCTATGAAAGGCCATATTGAGCCTTTTTTGTCCTAAAAGTTGATGCCTTATATATCGCAATAATATGCCCCAACATGGCCCACGTTGTGTGTCATTTTTTAAACACATCAAAAATGTCTACGGATACTGCCGAATTCTTTCATACAAACTTGAACTGAGTAGAGTGTTCTTTTCTCACTTCTACACGCAACTGTCAATACTGCATTAGGTGGACGTGGTTGTAGGAATAGACAGGTTCTGGGCGTTCTTATACAATGTTTAATCCGTCAGCTATTAACACGGAGACATCAACAGGATATAAAGGGCACGGACATTTCATTGGAACGTTGTATGACGACTCGTGTATTCTGTTTTGTTGTTGTTTTATGGGTACTTTGGTATATTTGTTTCGTTTTGCAAGCTCTAACCTTTTTGTTGTGTATAGTAAAATAAACAGTTTAGAAATCTGTGAAATTGGGTAAACGATTGAGAATGTTGTTTTAGGAATACGTTTTAAATGTATATTATCCAATATATCACACGAGTATGATCTAGTGTATGGGTTCCTGCTGTAGATCCTGTATCTAAGACTTGTCAAAGTGGCGAGAGGACAGAATTAAATGTTGGATCAGTAATACCTACCATATTTTCTCAGTAAACTTTCTGGAACTTGGATATCTTATTATATTATTAATTAATGTACTCAACCGGTAGAAGAAATTAAACTCAAAACAATAATAACATCAACAATTACTTTAACTTTTGTATTTTGGTAACTCAGTGAAACGCCCGTGTTTTTTGGGACATAAACATAATCGAGTTAACAGACGCAAGGAACACTGGCGAAGGAGTTGATGATTCCACCGGCAGCGATGTTGCCAGCGAAGCCGCACAAGCCCTGCACGGGCAGACTGCCGCGTACAACGCTCACGCCCTCCACCGGTAGCTCGCCCTGGAGCTGTACCAGGCCCTCGCCCACGCCGCCGGCGCCGCCGCCGTTGTAGTTGGCGAACGCCGGAGCGTTGGCGTTGTATCCGTTGTTGAGGAGCTGTACTGAGGCCGGCGCCGCGGAGATCACACCGGGGCTGGCAAGGGAGTAAGATGACTGAGCCACGGGGTAGGCTGCCGGCGCCAGGGTGTAAGAAGACTGCATCAGGGGGTAGGCCGCCTGCGCCGACAGCAGCGACGAGCCACACCCACAACCACCACTCAGGGAGATGTATTGCCCAAAGGCACACTGGAAGTAAATGAGAAGCCACTTTAAAAAATCACTTCATGCCTTTTAATCCAAAAGCAGGGTAGGCCTCTGCTTAAGACATTGCTAAGCAAATGCCTAATCCTTTATGTGGCTTTAAACTACATTGAATTACATACACACGTTTCACTTTGCGTTTTCCGAATGAATAAGTAAATAATTGATTAGTAATGTTTTATTTTGGAGACTTCCGTTATGTTCGATTTGGGGCAAGGTTCAATTCCAAGGCTGAGGTTCAAGAATGACATAAAAATAATGTGAAAGGATATTTTAGATGCCGCGTTCATCATTTTTCATTTTAATTAAATGTAGGTTTTTGTTAGATTTTTTTCATTTACATTTATAAGCAAGATTCGTTCACAACTTAATGAAGATAATATTTTAAGAAGACATTTTTCCACCTCAATGATAATTTACAATAGTTTTAGTTTGTTTGTAAATAACCACTGAACGTCGCAGCCGCCGCAGTCCAGTCCACTCGTGACCACGACGCATGCAACTGCGACGAAACGTCGAGTAACAGAGGTACGCTCGAGCTTGGCTTTGATTATATTCGCGTCTATATACCCAGTGAACAATATTAAGTTTTCATGTTAATTTGTCTGAAATCTCTACATTTATTACGTTAATTACCATATTTTAAACCCTCTCGAAGCTGAACTAAAACAGGCAAAACCTATATTCGTGACAAAACTTTAGCCAAAAAGTTCCATAGAAGAGACTATAATAATAACTTACTAATAACTTAATAATACTTTTTAGCCTGAATCAATACATTATGTGAATGTATTAATTTTCACAAGAGATATAAAATGAATATTTTACCTGAGCCAAAGCAGTTAGGACAATAGCAGCCAACATGTTGATGAGTGAAGGTTTATTATTGAATGTTGATTGCTCTGAATACGTTTATTATTTATAGTAAATTCACTGTATTAGACAAGTCAAAATAGCTATATTTTCTAAAACTTATCTAGCCAACACTCTTCTCAAAATGATGTGAAGTAAATTATCTGCACATAGTCCTCTGTATTATCTACATTGTATGATGAGTGAGCTCTGTGGCAGCGACCGTCGTACAGCATGATTAGACCAATCTCCTATCTTCAACATTTTGGAACGTGACATTTAAACATTTTGTTTTATTGATAATATTATAAAACCAATAAACAGAAAAAATAAACTTAAATTATTTGAAATTGCGGAAGTAGTCCCCCCGGATTTTGATTACTCCACTTTTGTTAAGTTAGTTTTCCAAATTACCGTAGTAACTTCGACGAAACTAACTGAAATATCAGTAGGCAGGTAGTAGATATTAATTAAGTATAAAAAGCGAAAACCTAATTAGAAGAGCACATTCAGTCGCAGGATACCAACCAACAACATGGCATTCCGTTTTGTAGTACTGTGCGCAGCATTCGTCTTGGTGCAGGTAAGTAAATAATGAAAAGTATGAGAGGCAGACGTTCAGTTTTAGTAGATCTTGCGTAAATTATTAAGAATATTATTAATTACTGTATTAAATATAACATACTACCATTAACAGAATGCATCGGCTGCCATATTCCCGTCGTACCTGTCGGGCCCTGCGGCCTCCGCCGGCAGCAGCAGTGCTAGCAGCTCCAGCAGCAGCAGCGGCGTCGCCTCCGGCAATGCTCTGAATTACCTAGCTGGAAACTTGGCCTTCGCCCCGGCCAACCTGGCGGGTTACGGCTCCGGCATCGCCTCAGGCATCTCCTCCAGCAGCGCCTCTAGCACCGCCTCCAGCAGCGCCTCCGGCTTAGGTGGTGGTCTGGCTCTCGCCCCCGCTAACCTGTTGGGCTACGGCTCCGGCATCGCATCTGGTGTCTCCTCCAGCAGCGCCTCCAGCACCGCCTCCAGCAGCGCTGGTATCGCCTCCGGTCTAGGTGGTGGTCTGGCTCTCGCTCCCGCTACACTGGCTGGTTACGGTCTGGCGGCCGGACCGCTCGGCTACTCCAACAACCTCATCAACTCAGGCGCTCTGCTCATCGCCCAGCAGCCGGTAGCTGTGAACGTGTGGTCGGGTTCCCCGGTGTACGACATCCCCTGCGGAATCACCATCGCCAGCGAGGGCCAGATGGACGGCACTGTTGCAGTTGCTGGTACTAAGCCCTTCGCCGGCTCCGCTTGGTTTGAGGGCGCCGTGCCTTCAGAGGGTGTGGCTTCTGTATCTTATGCCGCCGGAAATGGGGCTGCTCTGTACGATGCTGGATGCGGGGTTGGTCTTGGTGGTTCCAATGGTGTGGTAATCCAAGGTACCCAGTTCTCCGGCTATCCGTCCATTGATTACTTTAACTATTGCATCTAAAATATAACACTCATGTTATATCGAATATATTATACAAAATATATTACCTTGCAAGTGACAAAATCATTTTCAATCTACAAATAAACTAGGTACAAAAAGCTTATAGATCTTAGGCCGTATACAGAAGGAAAGCTTTAAAGTTATCATTGCTTGTTAGTGCTAACAGTGCTTATCGGCGTGGTTTCGTCTATTTGTAAATAACGAATATTCGTTCGTTTTCCTGCGTGGTATAACAGCGCATATTAGCACTGATAAGTTTTAAGCTTTCTTTCTGTACTACCTTTATTGTGAAGGTAGAATCAATCTAAAAATCGCGAGCGATTATTAACAGTTAAAATAAAAAATATATTAAGTTTAAAACGGGTATTATAGCGCTAAAATTAACTACTGCTTTATTTCTGTTAATAAACAAACATAGGTCACTCCCTATCTGATTGGAGTGTATAACTTATTTTATCTTGAAGCGACCTTCCCGATACGCTTCCACCCATTGGGACCTATTGTGTAATTATCCCCTATGATTTTATCTAATGTAAGATCTCTTCAACCATGCACGTGTTTGATGATGGAGCTCAGATATAGGTAAAAGAGTGCTTTGAAGTACCCGAATACAGATCCGAAATCATTCATTATTTGTTTGGCAAGTGCGTGACATTCACACATGATGTGGATCATTGTTTGGTCCTCCTCGCCACACAGTCTACAATCTGTGTTGTCAGTTTGTCCCATCTTCGCAAGCAGGAGTGTATGTACATTTAACTACAATCATCAGGACTAGGAAAAAGTTCGCTATTTGATTAGTACAATTGCAACAGTATTGTTTAAATTCTGAAAATTGCAGCTTCTGCTTACTTAAATTCATATTTTACTCCAACATATGATACCTGGATTTGTCATCTGCAAATCGAACTGATTGTAATAGGTAAATTTCATACCAAACTTATGCAGAACAAAATCATATAATTTTGTTACTAATGGATATTACTACCCATTTATTACACGTCCATATTTCAACATTCATGTATTAGCTTTCAACGAAATTCGCATTATACTGTACATGATTGGCATAAGGTCCTAACACTGTGTAAGATGGATGCTATAACCATTCAATACTTGGCTTGGTTTGTACAGTAGTTATTGAACACGCGGTTCATTTCGGTCAAATAGAACTTAACGCAAAAATTTAAAAAGAAAAACTGTGACTTTACATTGTCAAAATCGTACTTAAATTCTGTCAAATGCTGTGATACACTATTTCCATAATCTAAAACAGCTAAGACTTTGTGACGGGAAGCGAAAAGATGCAAATGGCGTTCTTTATTTCTCATTTTCAAAATTAATTTTTCGCTGCAATTATTGTGTTAATGTGGTGGATTTAGTGAATAATGTACTGGTGAAAAATAATGTAGTGAGAGTGAGAAGTAAAGGAGAGGACTCCTATTTGATCAATTTGTTATTCCCGTATAAAGTTCCACGCAGCATTGAAATGTGAATGTCCACCCTCATATTTTAATGTGTTTTTGACACGACTTTGACTATTGACACGACTTACTATGACTATACTATAACTTGAACACGAAGAGAACTACATTGTTTGTGGCAGAATTGTCGGCTTTAAAGCTGAACATAAGAGCCAAGAAAGAAGAAAAAAAAACAACAGTTAATGCTTCAGACCAGTTGTCATTGTCAGGCTTAGTTACAGTAATCGAACCGTAGAAGAAAAATCATACCAATAGCTGTGAAGTGTCACAGCAAGATGTTGACGTAGCAGTCAGAGTTCGTTCATAAAATTTGGCATTAACTCTTTCAGGTCGGTCGTCGTGATAACAATAAAACTTCTGACGTTCAAGTTGTTGTAAACGAAAGTGTTAAAAAGCCCCCGTTGGAGCTCATTGATTTCTATCTAACTGCTGAAATCAATTATTGGTTTTTTAGTTAGTACTCTTCAACAAACACGCCATTATTTATCTTCTAAATACAAATATTTGTAGCGGCATACAAAAACGTGTAGAGCGCATAACTTTTAAATATTATTTCGAACTTTCCTCGTTTCCGTACCTACCATGTATCATAAAATGTGTGTTTAAAATGGAAATATTTATTGGAATGCATTTCCCAAATGGGGAATATCCTTTATGCATTTGAAATGTGCGAGCATTTCAGCCATCGAGCGAGAGGAATTCGACGGATCCCGAGTCTATCTGTGGCATATAGATTTGTCAACATTTCATAGGGATACCGACCGCTCATGTCCTGTTGTAATGTGTCACAAACAGACTAGACGGTCAGTATATCGAGAACTTATGATATAAATAAACTAGGAATTTGTACAGTCGCCCATGAATCTGGTCTGCTACACTCTTTAGGCATTAAGGCCAATTTCCACCCGAAGGCACCCGATAGAAGACAGATAGGCTCGCAACCTTGCGACGATGCTCTAGACTAGATGCGGTCACCTAAAAGACTTCTAGCACGCCTCTCTATTGCCTCCAGAGACTCAATCTGGTATTTTGCTGATCCATCCCAAAGATAAGATCAGTAATCCATACACGTACATACATATGTGCTTGATACAATGTTAGCTACTGTTTCGGTGTAAACGACTCACCTTCGAGAGGTTGCCCAGCTTCTTGGCTGCGCGTTGAGGTTGGGGGTTAGCGTCATATTCAAAAGCTCCAGCCGATTAGCCATAGGCAGGGTTACATCCTGAAAAGTGAGAACCATATTAAAGCATTAAATAGTAAATGGTATGAGTCTGTTATTTTTTCTAAGGTATATAGTAACACAGTACCTTTCAACATAACTTATAAACCACTTTCATTGATATTTAGTTAGCCAAGTGACACATTGTATCATTTAACACGTGGGTGTTTAATATTCAATGTAACTTCTTGCATCATCATTCCCTGTATTGATCTATTTTAGATCATTTATAATCAAATCTAGACAAAGGTTGCCTGAAATTGAGTGCCAAATTGTTTCTTTTTATAATACGCTAGGAACAAGCGTTCGACCACCATCCTTCCTGATGCAGCAGCAAACATATCAGCGATGGAAGGCACTTCTTTATTAGGTACCTATTTACCCGCTATTTGAAGACCACCCGACTATACCGCGCAGAAAACACAGACTCCACATCCTGGCGGTTCGCACTATGAAAGAAGACGCAAACCGTTTATTTCTCGTAAATGGAATGTCCACGAGTTATGGGTGACGTTTTTCCGTTCTCGTTGTTGTCCTATTGTAAAAACGCGATAGGGGTATTAGGCATTACAACTCCGTAGCATACGTAAATGTTATACAACAAATCGCAGGAAATTCTATTCAGTTAGCCCTTAATCATACGGGTTATACCAATCTCTTACCCCTTAACATGTCCAAGAATTTACTTAAAGAATTTTATCTATAGGTAAGGTATATTGTCGTCTCGGACATGGGTTTCCCCGGAATTCACGCTTGGGTTTTTTTTTGGTACCCGATCGGAATAAACGGACCTTACTTGCAGATTGTAAAATAATATTATGCAAAAGCCGAGCGGAGGTAGTTTTTAGTTGGAATGTATTGTACCGATATTAATAGTATTATTACAATGGCTTGACATTTCAGTAAATATACATTCGTTTACATTACAATGGATGCCTCAGAAACGTTTATCATGGTTTCCATTGAACGACCCTGGCACTAAATCTCTTCATATAAATTATTGGATCCGGGTTAATTCTACTAATCTATCGTATTAATTCAATTGTACTTTGTAGTATTGCTATAGATGAATATAGGGGTATTTACAAAACTAAACGTTTAAAATGTTACTCGTATTGCACTCATAAGTTACGACCACTGTACATCAGGAATGAGGAGATTTCTTTCAAAAAGAAATCAACAGTAGAGCGACATCAACGAACATAGAACAAAGTCAACACATCTCTTTCGTTTTCAACTATCTGTGACAGATTGATTTTTTTTAGAAAACTACTCTTTAAATTCAAGTTAATTAATACAATGTACCTACCGCATACACATCACGTCTGTCTCCCAGAGTGGTGGGCAGTGATTACAGAACTCCATTTATTACAGTTCTGACATATCCCTTTCGCTTCATCCACATTCATCATACATGATCTTTAATCTGTCCGATTTCGGGACCTCACTAATCTGGTCGATGTATATCCTTCTGAAGCGATCTCTACTCACCCGGCCGTAAATCTCTATCGTTAATCGACTTGCATCTATCTTCTTCATATACCCAAAACGACGAATGCATTCAATTTTAAAACGCATGTTTCTCTTTACACACTGTTCTTTATTTTAACCGACTGAAATCTGTAAAAATGACACCCCGTACTTTTAGACTTACGTAAGTTTAGGGGTAATGAACACTTTCGGTAGCGTTAATGAAGCTGATGACATTGTAGATGATTTAAACGACATGATATTAAAATCAACCCAATAACATCTGATTGGTCGAATTAATCGTTGTATATAGTTTTGATGGTGTTATAACTCGTGTTATAACACCATTAAAACTTCACAACATTTCCATAATCCTTTTCATTGGGGACATAAAATAGAAGATTTCAATAGAAACAGTCTCGAAGACGTAACTTACAAAATTAGATTCAGAAAGTTTAATTGCTCGCCTTTATGACCAAGTTCAAGAAGCATACTCGTGGGTTACGCTGTAGAAACTAAATCTTGAGAAAAAAGAACAAGAAGTTACTTTTACAACTTTAAAGATACCTTGCTAAGGTACAAGTTAAGGTGTTCTTCAGAAAGAAAACTAAATCTTAGATCCTTTAACAAGAAATTGACACGGCAACCGTTTGTCCCGCCATAGTAAGGGTATTTTTATGCCCAGCCTTTTCATGTCATTAATCCCAGAATAAAATAAAATCAGCGTAGTAATGCGGTAGTACTAGCTAACTAGGTACGTAGTGGCGAAGCTACCTAATAAGCCGATTCCCATCGACTTGCCTTCCAAATTTCAGAGATACACTACCTATTACTAATCAAAGTAACTAGATAAGTACCGAAAATAGTACATACCTCATATTTTTTCCTAAAATACCTACTATTACACTACACAAGAGAGCGAGACATGCACTTCTTCAAAACGCATACACACGCATCGCGCAATACGTACACATCTCACACACAAACACATCACGCTAGAAAAAAAAAATTATACATACAGACGAATTGAGAACCTCCTCCTTCTTTTTGTTTGAAGTCGGTTAAAAATCACTCGCCGCCACCGCCGCCGCCCCGCTGCGAAGTGAATCCGACGCAAGCCGGCTTCCCGTGGCTCACCGAGCGCCCGGCGCCCCTTGACCGAGCGATTCTCTAGCCTCGCCATACCTACAAATTTCTTCCTACTATAGTCGGCGTCAGCTAAGAAGCAAATTCTGACACATTGATAAATCCATGAACAATTTTTAGAATGGATATGACTGACAACCAAATGTATGGATGACATTTGTACCTCAGCGTTGCACATCCTATTGCTTCTTAGCTCGTTGTCATCAATTAATAGAGATGTGATTATTTTTTGTTCATCGAAGTGACAACGTTTCGATTATACAGTTATATGTAAAATAAGTATAATAAGCTCTACAGCTCGTACTATGAACGGCTAACAAATAGGTTTCATCTTGTCGTAACCTTAAATGCATTGTCTGTTGCTCATAAAATATTTATGACAACTACAATTATTAATAATTGATGGTACCAAAACATTTCTCATAAATCGATTCCAAAATAAATCGAATCTTTCCAATATTGTACAACACTATCAGTCCAGGTCAGGCATGTCAATCTACCTGTCAAAATTTGGTTCTTACGTGACGCCGACTATAATAAATTTCTAGGTATGGCGAGGCTAGAGAACTTAGGCTATATAACATCACGATGCAACTATTAGGAGCAAAGAAATAATGAAAAATGTGACAAAAACGGAGAAAATTTTTCATCCTTGAGGGCTTCCGTTGCGTGCGCTGCGAAAACGGTTCAAGATAGCAAAGATATATGTATGAAAGAATTATTCCTCTTGAAAGGATCTAAAAAAATGTCCGCGGCAGTATATGTCTATCTTTTAAGATTAACTTACTAAAACTGTTTTATGGTAATCAAATTTGGTCGAAATTAAATGCATTATTTGTTATCTCTATTATATGAAAATGAATTAATATTCCTTAGTCTCGCTAAAACTCGAGAACGGCTGGACCGATTTGGCTAATTAAAGTCTTGAATTACACGTGGAAGTCCAGGGAAGGTTTAAAAGGTATTTCTTCCAATACACAAGGTGCAAAGGCGACTTCATATGGCAAAACAAATGTTTGCAAGGGACAGCTTGTATACTATACTATTATTCTACATATTTAAAACCCAGGTTTTACTTTTGAATCTTACTAATATTACTTTTTGGTTAGAAGTTAGAAGTCCGGTTTAAATAATAGGGTACTTTTATCCCGGAAAAAAATTATATTCCCGAGGGAAAACAAAAATATTCCTTTATACCGCAATATAACCGAAGTCCACGCGGGCGAAGCCGCGCGCGGAAAGCTAGTGACTGATAAATAAAAAAATATTTTTTAAAGGTTGGTTGGTATAAAGTGACATTTACAGATAGACTCTCATAATATTATCAAATATTTTTTTGCCCATATTCTTTCTCAATTATTTTATTTGTAACTAATAATGTCACAGTAAAGTAACAGCTATTTAACAGCTTTGTGAGTATGTCACAATAAGATCACACCTCGCGTTTGGAGTAGTAACGTCGCACTTAGTATACCTCTTCTCGTAGTTGTAGTCCCCTACTATTTCATTTTGTCCCACCTCATTTGAGGTGGTACAATGTCCCACCTCAAAAACTGATATGAGTTGCTCATACAAACTCATTGATATCATGTGTCCTACCCAACTCTAATCCGATATGTTTACTTGAAATACCTAAGTACGCTCGTACGTAATACGCTCAAGAAATGGCTAAATGTTGCAGCAATAATTTGTTAACACACGGTATTTTTTTTCTGCGTTTTCTGAGAACTTTTCACAAAATCCGTCTTTTTTTTTCTGTTTGCGTAACGACCGTTCAGGTTTTTGGCTTTTTCCGGCATAACAAAAAACATACAAAGCATTAACTAAATTTTACCCAGCAAAGAAACTCCTTTTTATTATACGAGATAATACGCGTGACTTATACATATAATACGTTTATTATTATTTACGTTAGGTAAACAGCCTACTTTCCTAAGGATTTTGAACGAATTTGTGTTGATGAATCATCGTCAACTGCTGGAAATAGGCCTCTCCAAAGTGGCGAGCCATTGTGATGTTTTCGGCTTCTCGCATCCAGCTTCTGCCAGACATCGTGCGCATATCATCAGTCCACCTTGCCTGAGGACGTCCTACACTCCAGTTGAATGAATATATTTCGCGAAAAAAAATACGTAAAATAATTATCTGACTAATATTATAAATGGGAAAGTGAGTTTGTTTGTTTGTTTGTTCCGCTTTCACGCCGTAACTACCGATTGCTTTGAAATTTTGCAGACGTATAGTTAGAAGTCCGGTTTAAATAATAGGGTAATTTTATCCTGGAAAAAATTTACATTCCCGAGGGAAAACAAAAATATTCCTTTATACCGCAATATAACCAAAGTCCACGCGGGCGAAGCCGCGGGCGGAAAGCTAGTTGAAAATAAATTAACCTCGGAAGTAGTAGTAACAAGTATACAAAAAGATACTCGAATTACTACTTCGTTTATTACAAAGACTTGTGGCTATTAACGGAAGTATTTTTAGGATTACCTCTACGCAAATCTCATTAAATTTTAACCCTTATTTATCTTCACAGGAAAATCCCATTAGTCAATAGGGTTGCCTTTTATGCTCTCATCACACAATAAAGTAGCACACGTACTACTCGGGGGACGGAGGAAAGGGTTTGTTCTGAACTGTCACCTCAGAATATACCCTTACTTAAAATTTATTGAATGGTAAATTATTGCGAGTATCCGATCGAGATAATCGTCTGATGGTTTGGAATCTATTCGTTTCGGTTTGGTAGCTAATCAGAACCTTATAGCATATCAATGTGCTCCGTCCAAAACAATTGGTGCTTACAGACCATTAATGAAAAAACGGGGAGCATTTATTTTCCTCAAATAATAGAGTATTTACTCACCGAAGCAAATCCTTTAGCTACGATTTTGCGAAAAATTTTGCGTGTATTTATTTTTTTCCTATTAAACGTTTCTTCTTTATCCTTTTACATATAACCTGCTATTATCGGATTTTGTGATCAAGTTTTGAGACTTTGTTATCGAAAGCTTAAGTGATTACATCCTATGCCTCGAGGTACATTTAAGAAATTGATTTATCGAAATAAGTCTTATTGTGCCCCTTAACGTATCGAGCAATTCATCCCCTCAATAATAGAATGGTTCCACTCAAACCCAACTCAATATCGCCTTTTTTCACTCGAGGGACCTAGATTTAATTTACAATAGAAGATTCTGAGGCCTGGGGCAGAAGAAACCGATAAAAGGGAATTTACATTATTACTTACAGAAAAAACAATACAAGCTTTTATTTTGACGTAAAAAGCTTATCATTGGCACAACAAAAAGCTTTAATGGAATCTTTGTAAGTAAACTATCAATATAGGTAGAGGTATTTTATGAAATTCACCATGAATCAAAGAATAATTTGCAATCCAGTATTTATTTCAATGCGTAACGCACTTTCAGATATTCAGTTCTTGTAAAAAATGTGGCATTACTTTTAATGCTATATTTTATTATGCCTTTGCATTATACGACGGACCATGAAAATGCCTATAATTAAAAAAAACCTTATAATTTGACCATTTATTTCATAATTGAATGATTTTCGATGATATAACTATTCGTAATATAATTAAATCACTTGGGGATAATGTCGACTGATCATAAGGGTCTCCTCAAAGATGGCACAACTATTTATCTGGTGCCTTCCCCAGCCAATGCGTGCTCATCATCTTAACCAGATCGTCGCGCCACCTTGTTGGAGGTTAACCCACGCTGCGCTTTCCCATTCGTGACCGCCATTCTAGAACGTAATACCTACAGAACAGCCATCGGATGTCGATTGTATACGTATATATCGCCTGCCTATTGTCATTTTTTTAAATCTTTTACGATAGCTACTGAAAGTTTCTGGAATTGGCCATATACGAAAAAAAATTACTGAATTTGAAAAAAAAAACTATTACGGATTATGAAATTTTCGAATTCCATAACCATCATTTGTTTTTTGATTTTTGTGTTTTGAAATTTTGTTGCGGACACTACCATGGATTTAACGCGTGAAAATTTTCGGTCTATGTTTTTTTTATGATTTTCGCTGTGGGTTAAATCAACAAGAGAGTTGCCAGATATTTAAACATGCGTTTGGTGATGAAGCCCCGTCTCGAAGTATGCGTGGTTTGCTGAGTTCAGACGTGGACGGAGACACCTCCAGGATGACATTCGTGAAGGTCGGCCAAAAACAGCGGTTACCGACACTAACATAGACACTGTGAGGCAATTAATTATGACTGATTGAAAAAAATACATGTAAGCAAATTCGGACTGCATTAGGGATTGGCATGAGTCAAGTTCAAACTATTTTACATGCACATCTAAACGTAAGGAAGTTATGCATCCGATGGATACCGCACGATTTGACAAAAGATTAAAAACGACTACGCATGGATTGGTGCCGTGAAATGATAGCAAAGTATGACGGAGGGCAATCATTGGCTGTCTATAATATCGTGACAGGTGATGAAACGTGGGTATACTGTTTTGAACCTGAAAGGAAAAGCCAATCGGCAGAATGGGTCTTCCCTTTTGATAATTTAGCCACAAAAGTCAGGAAAAGTCGAAGCACGGGTAAGAAAATGGTTGCCTTGTTTTTTGGAAAAACAGGCCATTGTGCAACGGTAGCACTTGAAGATCAGAGGACAGTAACCGCGGATTGGTATACAAACAAATGTTTGCCCGTAGTTCTAGGAAAAGTTCGTGAAAAGCGTCCTCGGAGCGATGTAGTCCTTCACCACGCGTTCGCGCACTCCGCCCGGCTGACGAATGCGTATTTGAAGAGTGAAAAAGTACAACTTATGACACATCCGCCTTACAGTCCAGACCTTGCACCATGCGACTTCTTCGTGTTTCCTAAAACTAAGGATAAACTTAGAGGTTCAAGATTTAAGAAGTCCTGAAGCGGCGGTGAGTGCGTTCCACGAGGCCATTGAAGAGATCTCCAAAGAAGACTGGTCTCACTGTTTTACACAATGGTTTCAAAGAATGCAAAAATGCATTGATTGTGGGGGAATATACTTCGAAAAACAATAAATATGTTTCCAGTTGAATATTTAGTTTCATTTATTAGAATCCAGAAACTTTCAGTATGCCCCACGTATATAAAAATCAATGCCACTTTTCGTTGTCATGGTATAACTCCGGAACAGGTGGACCGATTTCGTTAAATCTTCCTTTGTTGTGCTTATTAATGATAGGAGAAGGTTCTTATGAAAGAAAAAAAATTACATCCACTGCTGGGCACAGGCCACCCTGGAGGTTATACTAATTTTACATTCATATTAATAGTTAAGACAGTACAACGTCTGTCGAGTGCACTAGTTAATAATAAATATTACGCAACAAAGATCATCTAGATTGAAATTAAACAGCGGAGTTGTCAGTCCGTCTATGACACACGCCAGATAAATAATTCCCGGCTCAAGTCTGCTCCTAATGAATTATTAATTGGTTAGTCCTGGATCGTTACACGCAGATGCTACCCTTTTATTTATTAAGTGCTATCGGGCTCTGGCCCCAGCGGGCTTTATGGAAATTGAATTTTATCTCTGCACGCATATGACGGAATGCTTATTCGATTTAATTCATTAGACCATTGCAAACAAATAGGGAGGAAGACAAATTAAAAATGCTGAAACAACATTCTGAAAATAGGCATTTGATGGACCCAATGAAAAAAGGCAGTGCTACTTACTGACCGATCCAGTAAGCCGATCTGTCGTTTACCACGGTAAAATGAGGTCAATTGTCAGAGAATTTAGGTACATACAATTTTGGGGAATAATATTAATTGTACACATCGTCGTTTTTGTAAGCGGCACGCGGTTGTTTCACAAAATACGAGTATTAATTTAGAAATTATTACACATCGTGGTAATGATAAGTTTGGATGAAATGAAATGATACAAATCAATGTTTTATCCAAACAAAGACAACTAAAAGTAATAAAATAATGATAAATGTACTTAAGATACATTAATAGCATCGCTGAATAGTCGACTTTTCCCCTTCGGGGTCGTGTCTCCACCCATGGCTCCACTAGTGGAGACAAGGGGAAATTGTTGGTGGCGTTGGCTCCACCAGTCGGTGGAGACACAGCTACATTTGATTTACCAATATTTTAAGTGTACTTGGCTCCACCGAGCTTCTTCACATTCAAAATTAAACCTTTATTAAAATCATTTATTTAAAACAACTAACTTATATTCTACCCATATTACCTTCCTAGTTTAGTTTTCTAAGTACCTACTTATCACCTTGTATCCTGAAATGGATTGTAATCTATATAAGTAATGCTCGGTGCTCGTTATGACAACACGAAGCTTTGTTATCATGATGTTTGTTGTTGAATACGGGCTTTAACGTAACTTTTCTAAATACACTGGTACGTTTATATATAAGCTGCAACTGGACATTCATTATAAACTTATCCTTGTCTGAATCAACTTTTCTTCTTTTATTACTGTGTACGTCGTTTTCGTAATTTGCTATCAATATTCTAGTGGCTAAAATGTCCTTTTGTATTACAGCAAGTAATTTTGAAACGGTGACGTAGTTTTTATTTATTTCTCGATTAAGCATCGAGTTCCACCCCTCGGCGTAATTGTTCGTTCGGTGGCGTTCATTGTATATACACCACTCTTGAATACAATCTGTATTTTTAACCACGTCTTTGCCGTACCTATATTGCATAGTTTATCTCTCTATCTAGATCTTCTGATAGGTCCTCAGCCTGCCTCAGCCTCTTATGTAATTCCAACCCTCTTCGATGTACTCAAGCGGTAGTAATGGCAGCACAGTGCATAGGCTAATAATCCTTTTTTTTGTAATTTTCATTTTATTTTTAACCCTTTTACTTACTGACTTACGCCATAATGGCATTAATAAAGTGGTAGTAACATCTCTGATAAGCACGGGAGAAAGCATGAAGGTTTTAATCATAACGGGACGGTGCAGCCAAGTACACTTAAAATATTGGTAAATCAAATGGTGCTGTGTCTCCACCGACCGGTGGAGCCAACGCCACAAACAATTTCCCCTTGTCTCCACTAGTGGAGCTATGGGTGGAGACACGACCCCGAACGGGATTTTTCCTATCAGTCATTCTAATATTGTGTACCTCCTATACGTTATTCTAACAATACGTTATTGAACAGCAGTAGTTTGTTCATTATTTTCCTTCTCTAGTGGGAGCGAGCAACTTGTTCTATAGAACACATAGGACAATATACAGGTACCAGTCAAAACGAAACACGTTCGGATTTAAAAAAATAATACCTATAGCTACCTTATTAATATTTAAAACAAAATTGTTTACCTACTTTTTTTTTAATCCATGTGACTTAATACGCAATACCGAAACAATTAACACTTTCACTAAGATTTCCTAAGGTGGGTGTCAAATATTAATGTAAGTTCAGAAGAAGAAGAATCAGGATCCGGAACTTTATCGGAAATCCATTGTTGTTATAAAATAATAATAAATAAATCATTATTAGAAATTTTACTTAAATGGGGAGTCCTAAAAATGAATGGTGTAAACGATGCTTAATTTCGCCAACCTACCCAAAATGCTTTTCCGATGACATGCACCACGTGTCCAACGTCCACCCACATAGCGCCACACAGGCTCATACGCAAAATGTAGCACAGCGCAGGGGCGCTGTCGTCATTAGAGCAACAAGCTTGAGGTTACCTGTACCAGCGAAATGAATCCACGGTTCTTCCTATTGCTCGGAGTGTATTACGTTCTTACATTTGCGAAAATAAGCATACCTAGTTAACACAATTTATAGTTATTGAAGGACGTACCTAAAGAGATGGAGACTTGTATAAGTCCTCTGTATTATAGAGGTATGGAGTCGTGGATCGTAATCAATTTCATAAATGAATAATGTATTGAATAGAATCAGACGTAACTTTGCAGAAATTACATCGCTCACTGGATCAATCAGCTGGAGGATGCCTTGTGAAACATTTCTGTATTTGTCGGAGTGTGTACGCTCTTGTATTGCGTTGTCCGCGTGTGCCTGCATGTAGGTAGGCGGTACATGTAATGAACGAAAAAGAATTTTGAATAGTTTAGAGCAATTAAGCAAACCTAGTTAACACCGTTTATAATAATTCCAATATGGTATGATGCTTTATGATACTGGCTAGGAAACTGGTGGTTAGCTGCTACAACAAATGGAAGTCTGCAGGTGAGCTCCTCATCACTAAAGGAATTATAGTATTATATTGTCTGTGCTAAAGCATTATGCTGGCAGAGATTAGAATCAAGTCTATGAATGAACTTTTTCCCAAAGAGGCAAATGTGCATACATGCTCGTGAAAATTAGTACATAGCACATGCATGTACAAACCTAAACTTGTCAGGCTAGGTAGGAAACTTTTGGGTCCTTGAATAATGTTCTTGTTTCTTTTAACCCTCGAAAGATCGAGCTGTAAAGTTACTTTTTGTTGTTAGTTTGTGCTTACTTTTGCTGTTAAAATCAGTTAAACCAAGAACAATAAAAGGCTTCCTAATGTTGTTGATATTCAAAAAGACGGATGCGATTTTGTCTTAAATCTTAAATTTGTATGCCATTATTCCAAGCTGCAGGCGGGTTAGCATCCAGCCCACCACGATAGCCGGATAACTGCCATTTTTTTTACAGAAAACGTTCAACTCTACTTTATGTTATTAAAACCATAAAGTATTCTTAGAAGTTTTCACAATGGGGAATTTTCTTTGACGTTTTTCTGACAGATTTTTAGGCGGAGAACTGTCATTACTGTCATACGTTAAAGTTAAAGATGTCCCCATTTGTCAATTACACTGGTTGCGTTACATGTGTGTTAAACTTGTTTGGCTTCTGTAACAGCTTAGAAAGAAAAGTTGTTCTATTGGCTGTGTGCGCGACAATGGCGACGCGTAGCGTTTACAATATTAGCGGAAGCTGTCAAATAATAACAATGTAAACATTGTTAGTTATATATATAAATAAAACCAAATATTAAAACAGTATTGTTGACAATATTTAAGTGAAATTTATTCAATATTTTGTAAATTAATATAATAATAAAAACCGGGTTTGAAACTATTACACATACTTAATATTAGTTTCTAACCACAAACTGAGATAAAAGGCAATAAATTAGTATTAGCCGAGCATGTAAGAACGCAACACGATAAAAAGTTAACAACGCAACAACAGTCATGGCCCATTTCTTTGCTTTGATTTTGTACTGCAATCAACACTTGACAGCTGATCATCCGCATTTGTTTCAATTTCTGCCGTGTTGTGCGCTGCGGTCGTTATCTGTCTGCCACTACTCGCTTTGCACATAGCCAATACAATAAATTAAACAACCAACCCCAATATCTAGCTTACTTACACACTGGTATTAATCCCTAAAATATAAGACGATGAATCTATCATCAAATCACACCGTCCGTATAGACGTCAAAGTGTGGGTAGTTATTAACTATTTTTCATAAGCGTTTCGAAGTATTTTTCAGTTGAGAAATTAAAATACAAGAATGTGAGGACTATTTGTAGGCCTCACATTGGTAGGATTAAAGATAATAATATATTATAGTTTGTATGTTTAATATATTATCTATGTATGACTATTACGATGTATTTATGTACAATGTTTGTACACATTGTAAAATTTTCTTTTTTCTTTGTATTCTAATTGGATTTACTGGTATATGTTTATAATACTGACCCGCACTTATGTCCTCCCATGTTGATTGATTGGTAGATAATACTGTAGTATTATGTCCACCCTTTGTATTTTTAGTGCAAAAAAGTATTAAAAAAATGTGTATTAATCGGTTCTGTGAAAATTTCATGATACTTTTTTTTATTCATCGCCACATTCACATTTCATTCTTCTCTGCATATTTAATATTTTTTCCAGTAATCGTCCCGTGCTGGTTCTGTGGTGTAAAAAATATATATTTTATCCATTACACGTAAAGGATAACCGGAAATCACCAATACTCCGATTTGTCCATTATTTAAACCCCAAATGCCAGCAGAGAGACGTATCTCCTAGGTTACTTTTAGTAACTTTAGTAGTTAGTTACTTTTAGTAACCTAGGAGATACGTCTCCAAAAGCCTCACCAAAGCCACAACGCTCGGTATTGTAAGTACGATGTAGAATAATCAAAGTAGGTAAGTATGAATACTTAATTTCCTTCACTGTTCTGAAGAACAGTGAAGTAAATTGATAGGTGCGTCGTGATTATCTAGGTTATTAGTAGGTGATTGGTCAAAAACCTGTCACCGTCTAATCACGGCGCTGCCTGATTACAAAAAATATTTTGATTGCATTATGCTTCAAAAAGGAAACCGGGGGTGGTTATTGTCCAAATCATCAATAAATTGAAAATCAGACAATTTTATGTCTAATTTAATTTTATGACATGACATTTGTATGGGGATGAAATTATTTTTTAATTAATTTCGCTGTAGTAAAAGTTGTTAATGTTGACGAACCCCACAACGTTTCTAAAACCATTGCTATATCTACCTCCACTAGTTTGATTAACAGTTCCATTGATTGAATTAGTGAGACTTTTCAGTATTAGCAGTTCGATCCAATAAAATATATGGACACTGGACAGGACTAGTAGAGACTATAGAGTAGACACTATACTGCGTTTAAAAAACCCCAAGCAATGGTACCTAAGTAGATCCGCCATTTTCACTGTCACGAACACAGTACAAAGAACGAGCGGCACAAACAAAATCTCTGTCATAGAAGATATTTATCTCATTCTCAAGGATCTAGCGTCCCCGCGAAGGTGGCACGCTTACGTGACGTGGTTGACGAATGACACAAGATGCTTTCTTACGTGAGATAGGCGTCTTGTATTATCTAGATAGGTACTCTATCTACGTAGTATTTTTGAGATTTTTGTAGGTAAAAAAGTGCGCACTTAAGCTTGAATGTAAATAATTAAGTAACAGGTCCGGCATAATCCATTTAATTTGTATTCAGTAGAATCCTGTAGAAACAGCGATCAAATCTGCTTATTATGTTATGAAGCTCTCAATTCATTATCTAATCAACCAGCGCCTTTCATTATCTAATAATTTACGCCTTTCATTGCAATGTAAAGATAAGTAAGCACCTACTAACAAGAATAGAACAAGAAAAGTGCCTCGCTTCGAACGATCAAGTGTTATTTATTATGCTTATGGACCTAACTTTTTTTCGGTTCCACGCACCTTTCAGTATGCATCAAGATTATTTTCTTTTACGTCGTGACTTGCTATAAAAATACATATTTAAACATTATTTTTTCCCCACTTAAAATTACATCGAATTAAACCATAATAATAATATGTACCAATACTCCGCGAACAAACAGGACATAATATATATAACATCCGCAGTTCAAAATTGTTACCTACATAAATGTAGGTATTTGTAATGAATTACGCGAAATGTATTGTTTAGGCAATAAATTAAAGTTAAAATTACTCAACAGCAGAAAATGTACCTACTTATTATAAAAATCTTACACGAGACAAAATAGTCACATCACAATGCATTTCATCACCTAAAACGTCACGTTAAAATTTGCAGGCGTCGCTGTAACATTCCAGAGTAGTTCTCTATTGTAGTAAAGTTCTAGGTATATAACTTTTAGAACAATTAAACTTCTTAGCCTAACAATATTTCAATAGACCTAATCATGACTAAAGTCCTATTGAAGTAGTGGGATGTTTACAACATTATTCAACATAGCATGAAATTATACTTTATCTCTCGGAGAAGACAATAAGTCACACTCAGTTCCCTGATCGAACTAAACATGACAATATCATAAGACGGGCGTAAAAGTAGTATAAAAGTAGCGCGCCAGGTTTCAGTGGGGCCTTGAGAGCATCTCGACGACGTTCGGCTACGGCGGCGGCGGCGGTCGCCTGAAGCTCACAGTCCGCATTGTTTCACATAATTTGCTCAGTTTGCGCGGTCACGACACGTCTCGCCTACTTACCATAGTCAATTCATTAAAACAGTAGGCAGCGTGAGCGTCTGTGGTCCAGTTGGTCGGATACTTGATTGTAACCGGGAGGTCCCGGGTTCGAGTCCGGCTACTGGACGTGTACCAATGGGACTCTTTTTCAGAGCCCTATGTACGCAACGCAACGCTCGTACGGTGAAGGACAACATCGTGATGAAACCCGCACACCACAATGTGTGGGAACCCTATAACGGCGATGGGCTCACCCCCTGTCACGTTGGGTTAAATACGCTCGGTGAACCGTGGGTACTTGCTTTAGCAAGTGCCTCTGCCTACCCCTCTTAGGGATTAAAGGCGTGAAGTGTATTCATTCATTCATTGGAAACGAAATTGTTTAATTCATCAAGATCACGTAAGTGTTCAGTAAACACTACCTATTAGGTAAGTAAGGAACATAAATAAGAAACCTAAGAAAAAAGATTTACTTGTTTGAATTTAAGCTGGTGTGAAACAAGTGACTAAATTTTAAAATTCTTGCACACCCGATGAAACAGACGTCTACTAGTTACGCTTATTGAGTTTATCCGTGATTCCCTACTTAGCAAACATTGCGTCTCCTATTACCTAGAACTGTGCTTAGAGACAAGCTAAAAGCTGCCTTCAGTGAAATCTATCATTAAGTGTAGAGTAATATTTTGAGCGTACTTACAGTTTTATCAAATAAAGAAAAATTTGTACATCTCGTCCTAATACACACTTTAAAATTCTTTCTGTATCGGAACGTTTAACCTACGGTGTCTAAAATACATTACCGTAACACCCAGTTGGGAATACAACGTTGTAGACAACTGTATAATTCGCTACAGTGTGACCCGGACGGCCCAACAGCTGGGCGCCGGGGCCGCCGCGTCAGCCGCCTCGAGGACTCACTCCACAAGACAAATTGCCACGTTTCATCCGGGATAATACCCGGAACAGCGGCACCGTGGCCCGGGAACATATTAAACGGGGGACCAACTGACTGATTGCACTGGATGTGTCTTGGTTTCATGCATCGTTATAAACGTTTTGACTAATTGTTGTCTTTGTAATACTGGACGTTGTTGGGGCCTAATTCGTCATTTCCGAATATACTTAAGAGCCTGTTCGCACTACGTCCAATCAGTATCCTGAAAATAGAGATGTTCAGCGTAGCCATAGAATTATTTCTATGGTAGATACTAAATCCAATATCCGTCATCCGATTTCTAAGCTGTCTAATACAATTTAAAAAAAATATAATTACACACGCTTTCTGTGCGGCCGTGCGTAGGAAGTAGTCTTCTCAACACCTATATCAAAATAAATGTCAAAAAATAAAAGGTGTCTTTTTTGCTGTCTAAAGATACTAGAAAAACAATTACGTCTCGAGGAAGTACAACACCCATGAATGTGTAATACCAGGTCGGACTTAGAACCTAAAATACTATTCCTACTTTAATAGACATCTAGAGGTATCTAGGAAACAATTAAAGCGTGAAGATCAGCACCATCTTAAGTTCACCTTGCTTCTCCCCAACTGCAATGTCTGCCCAAGGTACACATTTTTGTGAACAACTTCGAAAACGGTACCCTGTACTGAAATCCGTTCCGGTACAACACGACCTTGGTTTTAACCAAGTTCATCCGTAGACCGATCCGTAGAAAAGAATCAGCTAGGTCATTAAACATCAGCTGAAGGTCCTGCAGCGTTTTTGCCATGATGACGATGTCGTCTGCAAATCGCAAGTGAGAGATGTGTTCCCTATTGATGTGGATGCCACATCCTTTCCGTTGCAGCGTCTTTAACATAATTATCCTCCATTGCATTTGTGAACAATTTCGGGGAAATAACATCCCCTTGTCTCACTCCTCGATTGCAATGGCATGAAACTTGTCTGCTGATTTTGTACTTGGACGGACATGGTGACAGCCTCGTAGAGGTATCTAATCACTTGGATGTATCGCCAGACAACTTGGCAACGCTGCAGAGACTCCAAAACGGACCAGATCTCAACCGAGTCGCCTTCTCATAGTTCTAGACACAGGGGCAGGTTATATATATTCTTTAGTCTTCTCTATGATCTGCCGCACTATGTGTATGTGATCTATGGTTCCGTAACTGCTCCCAAATCCAGCCTGCTGTTGTAATTCGTCGAATCTTCGCGCAAGGCGGTTTGTGATCACTCTTGTAAACAGCTTGTAGACGTGGTTTAGAAGGGAAATAGTTCGATAGCTCTTCAACAGGGTTTTATCTCTCTTTTTGAAGAACAGGACGACCACGCTTCTACTCCACGTCTCCAGAGGTCTCCCTTTGAACAGGACAGCGTTAAAAAGCTTTTGGAGCTTCCTCAAAATAGGTTTCAGTAGTTCTGTTGTAACGCCATTCTCTTTTGGAGCTTTTCCGTTTTTAAGCTGTTTAAGAGCGATCCCAATTTCTTCCGTGAAGTAACGTGTTAATGTGGCTCTGAAGTCCCCACTTTCGGGATCAGGAGGAGATGCATGCGATGCGTATAATCGGCCATAGAATTCTTCAACGTCCGAAGGAACTGACGGCTTCGAGGTGGCTTTTTCTCAACTTGCTGTAGTCAACTTCGTATGGTTGCTTCTTCCAAGACGATCTTCTTACAATCGTACGACCCCCGATTCTGCTCAATCGCACTTTCTATTTATTTATTTTTATTCAACCAAATATACAAAACTATTACAGGTCATGCCTAATACAGTATTGCAATTAACAAGTACTTAATGATTATACTAACTTAAATCTAACAAACTACAACAATGTACTACTTAATGTCAGCATAAGTAATAATATACAGTGCTCCCTCTAAAAATTGCTTTCTACTGCAAGCGAACAGGTCAACTTGTCGTGATATGGCGTTAAGCGTGCGGAGCGCAAGCGTCCAAGGACATTTGCTCAAATAATATGTCAAATAAAAAAAAACTACGAAACGTACATGGATTCTTTCAACACATACACATTGTACGTTGTACGTACACTAGATTCCATATTTCAGTTATAACTTTAGCACTCCCGGTTGAGCAGCATCGATCGACTAAACCGTA
>SJJU01015795.1:0-18358 GCA_012932125.1 Conopomorpha cramerella
CTGCTTGCTCATGGCATATGCAACCCTCGAGACGCGGGTCTGTAAATATACATAGGTACACTGTGCCTTTTATTCCCAACGAATTGCCTTTTATCTACAAACAAGCTCTATGTACGGTCTAATTGAGAAATACTCATTTTTGAAGTCGCTTTAAAATAAAATATAGCCTTGGATGTTTGTTTTAAAGTTATTTCGTTACAGCATATTCGTTGGAATATTATTATAAGTACCTGCTCAACCATCGATTGTCATAAGTCTTTCAGTGCGGGTTCCCTCACGCTTTTATCGTTAGTCTGAACGTAGTGCGTGGATAGGCACAGTGATGCCATGTCAGCATCAGCCTCTAACCACTGGCTCACAGCCGCACTACTACTATACTCTTACTATATTTTAATACTAGTTGACCCGGCAAACGCTGTTTTGCTAATAAACACACATCAAAAGTGTCTAGGGATCAAGTACATTTTAGAAGATTGCAATCAAGAATATATTATACAAAAACTGAATTCATTCATAATGTATTCAAAATGTGGTCATAAGTCATTGATACAGGCATGGGGAATTAGGTCGGAGACCAATCCGGAAGATTAGATTTGGTTTAGATAAATTAGATTTTTTTTAGAGCTAAAAATGTTCTTGAATAAATCCTCTCTCTCTGGCATTTTTGATGTGTGTATATTATATATCCAGTATTAAAATTAGCCTAAATGATATTCTAGTGTATAAGGTCTCTGTGTGCCAAATATTAATCAAATCTGTCCAGCCGTTTTGACGTGATTCGCGGACAAACAGACAGACATTCAATTCATCCAAAATTATGAAATTCGGCTTCTGTAACGGCAACTTGATATAATCCACTGGTTTTCTCGTAAAAAGAATCAATGTACAGTTTTGGACCCCGAACAGTTTTATTATAGTACCTATGGATAATGGTAGGTACCTACGTATTATCATATACTACAAAAGGTCTAATTCTATGGAAAATGTACGTACCTATGTAATGAATGAGAGTGAAACAAAATCTCTCAGAATGTAGTACCTGTAGGACAATAATGTTAAGCGGTGCGACTCGTCACGCGCCTGCGCGTCTTGTGTGTCTGCACGTCTAGCTGGTGCCAGAGGATGTTACACCAGTAGGGAGGGGGTAGTATTTAAGGTATGGTATCTGCGGCTCGCGAGGACAATAAATGGCGAGCCGTGACACGCTGGAGTACGCGCGAGCGCTCACCGAGCGTGCTGTGCACGACAAGGTATCTCAACATTAGTAAACTACTTGCTAAACAACTTTTTTCTTCATTAGATGCATGTGCAATAGCTATAAAATAGGGTACACCGCGATGTGGGTTGCAGACCAAGAGCTAAGCTAAGTTAGTTTAGCTTAGCTCGCGTAGCTGACGCAGTTTTCCGGTACATAAATCAGCAATTTCAATTTTCATCCCTAGCCATAATTACATTGAAAAGTGCTATGAAGGTGTCGATTGGTAAAACCACACGTTGTGCATAAGCCCCTATTCGACAGAGGCAGATGGCGATCGACCGGCGGTCGAGCTCGCCGTCCCGGGCAGTGGCGGGGGGCGGCGCGGTGGCGCCCGGGGCGGACCCCGCCGCTGCGCTGCTGGCACTGCTGGCGAGCGGCTCGGAGGGCGCCAAGGGCCCACCGACGCCTGACGCCGTCTGCATCACCCTCAACCATGGCGAACATCAGGACTCTACAATATATTGGTACAACATCTGTTATATTCATCTATTATGGGTTAGGCATATGTAACTAGCATGGAGAATTACTCGCTTCTTGTGATAGATGGCGAGGTTGTCGCCGCTAAACGCCCTATTTAGTATGCATTTCATCAGGCGTGTAATAGCGCTATAAAATCCAGAAATGTCTATATATATACGAGTATACTCGTAGATTTCTGGATGTACTTATCTCCAAAGTATCTGACTAGTAGCGATCGTTGACTTGACTTATTTTTTTACGGTTTAGCTCATGCCACATCCTGCAAACAGGCAGCTTGCAACAGTAAACATCATTACTTAAATTATACATTACAGACACATGTTTCAGTAGATAAGTACACAGCTTGCATATTCACCACAAATGAACACAACAAAACAAACTTAGAATGTTCAAAGGGTGTTTTCTTTGTGCGTAAAGGTAGTTTGAGAGAATCATAGGACAGCCAAATAATGCCTGTATATACGAGTAAATGTGTTTGAAAGTGAATTTACGTGTATTCGCAGCGTGGAAAAGGGCACACGCCTGCAGTTCGTACCGGGCGTGAGCCTGCTCGGCCGCAAGGTGGTGCTTTACACCAACTACGTCACAGATGCCGGTGAGTTTCACATTCGTTATGCTACAATAATTATTTATTACTATGAAATGTGTCTAAAAATTTAAATTTTCATCTCTACTGACCTTCAAACTGAGCATTGACACCCGTGCTGAGCACTGTCATACCACCCACAATGTACATTTCCTGCGTAGAAGCACATTGTATTCTTTTCATAGAGTGGTAGGTGTACATCAGATATAATGTGAATCTTGTGATATCAATTGCTAGGGGACGACAGCGACAGCGTGTTTGTGCGTGCTCAGTACACGGCGCTGCCGTGGCGGCGTCCGACGGGCGAGGGTGCGGGCGCGGGGGCGGGGGGTGCGGGCGCGGGGGGCGGGGTCGAGCTGCTGCCGGCCGCGCACACCATCACCGACACGGACACGTATTGCGAGCTCACGCCCGAGCGCGCCGGGCCCTATCACTTCTACTTCATATACGACGACAAGTACGTTCATATACTCGTATCTAATAGGTTGTTCCATGTTTATTGGCATTGTATTTACTGAGGTGACACGCTTATGTGTGGCAGCGGCTCGGAGGTGGGCCCGTCCGGGTCGTGCTGGGTGCAGGTGCCGCCCACGCTGGCCACGCGCGTGCCGCCGGCCGGCCTGTGCTGCCAGACCGTGCTCACCAAGTGTCTCGGCCCCTTCCAGCGCTGGGAGAGCGTGCTTCGCGTCGCTAAGGAGTCCGGATACAATATGATTCACTTCACGCCGGTGCAGGTATAATGTTGTACTTTTGATTTCTAACCAGAAAATTACGAGTAACTGGACGGTGGATCTTGTCATCGCTACAACATACAATTTGTCTGTCATATGCAGGAACTAGGAGGGTCGGAGTCGTGCTACTCGCTGCGCGATCAGCTCCGTCTGGATCCGCGGTACGGCGCCTCCACGGCAGACCTCGACAACCTGCTACAGAAGATGCGCAACGAGTGGAAGGTACATGTAGTTAGTTGTATGTATGTATGTATGCGGTATGTGTGCAGTATGCGTAACGGCACAGTACAGTAGAGCGTGGGGCGCAGGTGCTGAGCCTGAGCGACGTGGTGCTGAACCACACGGCGAACGAGACGGCGTGGCTGGCGACGCACCCCGAGGCGACGTACAACGCGCGCAACTGCCCGCGGCTGCGGCCGGCGGCGCTGCTGGACGCCGCGGTGGCCGCGCTGGCGCCGCGCGAGCCCGCCGAGCTGGCGGACGCGGCCGCGCTGGGCGCCGCGCGCGCCCGCCTCGTGGCCGCCGTGGCCGCGCTGCGCCTGCACGAGTGCTACACCTGCGACGTCGAGCGCGTCGTCGCCGCCTTCGTGCGCCGAGCACGCAACAAGTTACTACATTATATTACTCTCTCTTACTATTACGCGTCACCGTTTCTTTCATAATAATATCTATTATTATCGCTCTTTTGAAGCGCACATTTCTTGTGTTCCGGTAGAATGTAATAGATTTTTATGATTTATTTTAGAAGTGCATCTTTTATAGTAGAATGTGTGTGTGGTGTGTGTAGAGTGCCGGCGCCGGAGACGGCGACGTCGGCGCCGGACGAGTCGGCGCTCCAGCTGCAGCAGGACCCGCAGTACCGCCGCCTCGCCTCCACCGTCGACCTCGACCTCGCGCTCCGCATATACAACCAGTACATGTGAGTCCTCGCATCACAACTATACTCAATATTACGTCATTTATTTTTAGTATTCTGGAAATTAACTTAGGTTCAATGATTTTCGTCTAGTTTATGTTGCTTGCGACGTCTCTATTATGAAGATTCGGATTAAAAAATTGATTGCCTTTCTTATTTATTTAATATACTAGCGAATGTCACTATTTTGTAATTATTTAGTAGAATTGGGATTCAGGTTGTTACAACGGTGATGAAAGCTCATGAACGAATGGCGCTAATTTCGCTTAATCCAAAACAGCACGGTTGATCAATCGATTGTCACAAGTTCACGTGACAGAGTGCCTTACTCTCATTGGTTCGCAGGGGTCAAGTGTGTGAAGCGCCATCTGCATTTAGATTCACGTGAAGAACGTGATTACTTTGATATTCCTGTCAAATGTTTGTTGTACAAACTCACTACAAACACTTAATTGCTGAAAAACAAAATATACCTACTGACGGAATAGCAATGAATTACTGGGTTAAAAACGTGGAATTTGGATTCCGATGAGAACCGCTATTTTCTGTTCCGGTACCATTCAAATAAAAATACAAATGGTTTTTCTGTCATACAGTCTGGTTATATAGCAATCAAGGACTGCCGGGTCGTAACATGACTGGTTCTGTGAACTTGTGGGTTGTCAATGTTTTAGTAAAGTTGAACAGTGTATGACATATGTAAGTGGTAAGAGGTGTGTGTGCGTGTGTGTGTAGCGGGGAGGGCGGGGTGGGCGCGGCGGGCGGGGAGTGCGGGGACGCGGAGGGGCGGGTGTCGCGGTGCGCGGCGCGGCTGCGGGGCGCGCTGGAGGCGCTGAACGCGCGCCGCCGCGACGAGGTGGACGCGCACCTGCGCGCCGCCGTCGACAACATCATCGCCGGCGCCAGGTACAACCGTGCTTTATATCTACATTACAGTTTCTGCACCACCATTTATTCATATCCCTTTCTTCCCTTAAAATGCCTATTGAACAAAATCGGTGTCAATTTGTCCGTGCCGCTCTGCACACAGTCTACGGATAGTACATCATGGTAACCGTGAGCAGAGTTTTGAACTTCAGTGATTTATTTTGTACCGAAACTGTAACAAAGTGAGAATGACATGTTAGTTACCTCGCTACGCGTCGACGAACGAAATTGATTTTGTTTTTATTCGCAGTTATGAGCGGCTGGCGGACGACGGACCGAAGATTAGAGAATATAGCGTGAAACACCCGCTCGTTACAAAGTAAGACTATTCGTTTATACTCCTAATTTAAAGCGACAGCAGAAGCAAATCCTAACAGATCTATTGACATGTCTAGCCTAGACTGGTACAGTAGATTGGTACCATCTTTTTTATGAGCAGCAGTCTATGCATACAATGATTCGACACGGCAAACAATGCAATTTCGATTCATGAACAAAAAAATCACAGCACTAATATTTGATGAAAAACATAAACACCAATAAAAACACCAAATGTATATTCTCAGTGACATACGTGTAACTGTCAGTTACTTCTTCTTCGCTCAAGCCTTTTTGCGCTGAAGAATCTAGACTCCCTTTTTATTTGACTTACGTGGCTATTGCCGGGCCGTCGACCGTCTGGACCCCCGAAGGTGAGGGCAAATGTTGATGTGTGCAGGTACTTCACGTACCCGGCGGGCGCGCTGGAGTCGGCGGCGGCGGCGGAGGCCGTGATCTGGGGCGAGGCGGGCGCGCTGGTGGCGGCGCACAACGGCTGGGTCATGGACGGGGACCCGCTCGCCGACTTCACGCTCACTGACGTCTACCTGCGCCGCGAGCTCGTCGCCTGGGGGGACTCCGTCAAGCTCAGGTGACTCCTCCCCGCCTCCTCCTCCTCCTCCTCCTCCTCCTCCTTCTCCTCGAATCGATCGTAATATTCAATACTAATAGAAATAAATACCATTGATTTTATAGGTATTATCTTTTGTAGGTATTATGCAACACCAACTAGCCTATTGTTTAGTTGAGTATGTGGTTGTAAGGGCGTAGTTACATCGGAGGTGTGTCTGTACAGGTACGGGTCGTGCCCGGAGGACAGCCCGTTCCTGTGGGCGCACATGCGCGAGTACGTGGAGCTGACGGCGGAGCTGTTCGACGGCGTGCGCCTCGACAACTGCCACTCCACGCCGCTACACGTCAGTATGCTCTCTACACTCTACACTGTATACTCCGCACCCTGTGAGGTAGCCAGTGAGTGGGCCACTACAAGTGGGACAATGTGCGCAGGTAGCGGAGTACATGATGGACTGCGCGCGCAACGTCAAGCCCGACCTCTACGTGGTGGCCGAGCTCTTCACCAGCAGCGAGCTCGTCGACAACATGTTCTACAACCGGCTCGGCATCACCGCGCTCGTCAGAGGTAAGACACTTTCATATTTCAGTATTCTTAAGAACATATTTGTAACACATGAACGCAATAAATTGTTATGATTATTGTAGTCACTATAATGTACAGAAATATTTTACAATGTACTGAGAGAACTGGAACTACTAAGATCTGGGATTAGTCGTAAAAAATGTTTCTTTAGTAAACTTACAAAGTCAAAGTTTCTTTATTTCATCATTATAAGTGTTATAACATACAGATATACAGTAGAATAACACAAAGCTTTATGAACGTCATTTATGACTTTAAACATTAAACTTTACATATTTTAATGACGAAGAACACTCGTAAACCATTATTAACTCGCGGAACGGCCGCGGGGCAAGACGCAGGTGGGCGCGGGGGGAGACTCTCAGACGTGAAAACGCGAGCGCAGGGCCGGCACAGGGGAGCACAAGTGACATTGGTCACTACACTAGCGGCTTCCACGGCGTACAGTCGACTTATTGGTTATGGACGCTCGGAACAAAATGTAAACGAGATAGTTTTCGATTTTTTTTTCTAATTATGTAACAAGCATTCCTAACAGCATTATATTTAGTTATTTAAAGATAGCCAACAAGAGACACACATACAAAAGATAATGTTATAAAAACTAGAGGGTACAATATGTTGCCTTAATTATAGGCTACCACCGCATGATTCTGAGTGGATTTTTGTGGAACATTTATGTATTGCAACCCGCCCCCACTTACATCTAGCCCCGCCAGCGCTCCGTCAGTTAAATGGTTTGCCAAAAAAAACACGTTTGGTTAATTGTTAAAATCAAATTATCACTACGAGTTCATTTGACCAATTGCCGCCTCACTTTCATCGGTTCTTATGGGTTAATCGTAAGCAGCGACGTCAGTGCTGGGCCACTGGAGTGGGTTGCAAAAATCGTCATCTCGAAGCTGTTTGTGGAGTAGGTGTGTGTATGTGTGTCACAGAGTCGATGTCGGCGTCGTCGTCGCACGAGCTGGGCCGGCTGGTGCACCGCTTCGGGGGCCGCGCGGCGGGCGCGCTGCTGGCGGGGTGTGCGGGGGGTGCGGGGGGAGGCGGGAGCGCGGCGCTGCGTGCCCGACGGGCCGGCGCCGTGCTGTACGACGCGACGCACGACAACGCGTCGCCGCTGAGCGCGCGCGGCGTGCCCGACGTGCTGGCCACGGCCGCGCTGCTCGCGCTGGCGCCCGCCGCCGCCGCCTCCACGCGCACCCTCGACGAGCTCACGCCGCACCAGGTACCACCACACTCTCTGTCTTGAAGCATCGGCCCATCACTCCATTATGGACTTTATATGGCCTATGTCATTATTTTTAACTACATGAACTACATTTAAAAAGTACTTTACTTATTATGTAGGAATGTGTATGCTTTGTCAATGTATTTTTAAAAAATATAGGTACCACTAAATATTACAATTTTATTTTATTTATTTATATTATTAGGACCACCAACAGTTATACACCATTACTGATTGATCAGGAATGATCAATCAGCATTCTGGTTACCTAACCACAGCACGCAAATTAAATTTATTTTTTAGCAAGTGCCTCTGTCTACCCCTCTTTTATTATTTTTTACAATAAGTAAAAACTAAAACTAAGCCACAAAGCTGGTTATCCTTAATTTCTAATTGATCGATGCATCATCCAAATTATCAATGATCTCGATGTTCAAAGTGTAGTGACTATTGTCACATTCGTCAGGTGCACGTGGTGGACGAGAGCCGCCTGTACTGCGCGTGGGGGGGCGGCGGGGGGGAGCAGAGAGGCGGCGGGGGCGGGGGCGGGGGTGGAGGCGGGGAGGAGACGCCGAGCGTGGGACGGGAGACGGGCATCGTGGAGGCGCGGCGACTGCTCAACACGCTGCACCAGGCGCTCGCACACCACGGATACGACGAGGTCACTCCCACACTCCCACTGCACTACTTTACTGTTGTCAGCACTGTAACGCGAAGCTGCCTGTCAAGTTGTTCTACCAAGTAGCGCTTCCTAAATACAATATATTAATGTCGATTGTGGCACACTGGTGTATTTTTTTATTTAAAGAACCTGCGATACACTATTATTGCAACTAGGCCAATACCTACAATGGTGTTGCAACAAAAGTAACAGAGTACATGAACATTGTTTCATTGGTGATTGTGTTGTGTGCAGGTGTACGTGGACCAGATGGACGACGCCGTCATTGCCATCACCAGACATAATCCTAAGACTAGAGAGGTAACAACTATTTTATCAATTTTTCTGGTGTTTAACCTAAATAAAGAAAAGTCATAATTGTTTTAATGTAAAACGAGCAATCGTTTCAATATCAGTCGGTGGTGGGCGTGATGTGCACGTCGTTCAGCGCGCCGGCGCTGGGCGCGGGGGGGCTGCCCGCCCCGCACCGCCCCCCGCGCCCCCTGCGCCTCCCCGCCGCCCCCGCCACGCCCGCGCCGCCCCTCGCCTCCGACACGCTCGCTGTGCTGCTCGACCTGCAGATGACGCAGCGGGACCCGTCAGTACATCTACACTATTCTTCTTGTGCATTCACTCATTATTTGAGTATTAAGATCATCGGCAACAACCTTAAAAAAGTGGCATTATTACCATAATATGTATAAAGTATTGTTGCTTTGTGAACTTGCAACTTTCTGGCGGGTAGTAATAGAAGAATTAAGGTGCAATATGAGTTTAATATGTAGACGGTACGTCCATAGAAGCAAATAAAAAAAATTAGCGTAGTTAGGTTTTATCTATCTACTATCAAATATGCAATTGATTTGTATCAGGCTTTCAGTTATTTAGAATGTATATCGAAAACACATAAACATTTGAAGATACCGGTTAATTCGATAATATCCTTTGAATACGTTCTGGAACTAAAGAACTTTCCCCAAAAACAGTAAAATTAGGCTTTAAAGGGTACTTCTGGACCATTAGCTTTATACAGGTATACATAAGCATTTCACGTTGCAGGCACGCCACGTTCGTTCGGCACCCGCAAGTTATAAACGGTCTGACGGGATGGTCGGTGACTTCGAACACCTCCCGCGAGGTGGAGCGCTGCGACGCGTTCAGCTCCGTGCGGCTGGAGGCCGGCCACCTCGTGCTGGAGTGGGGCGCCCTGCGGCCCGGCCGCGCCGTCGTGCTGCGCGCCGCCCCCCCCGCGCCCGCCGCCGCCGCCCTCGCGCGCCTGCACGCCGCGCTCGCCGCCCCGCTCGCCGTCGCGTCCCCCGACCTCGACCTCGACCTCGTGCAGCTCAACGAGCTGCTCTACCGCTGCGAGGCCGAGGAGCGCGCCGCCACCGGCGGCAGCGCCGGCGTCTACGCCGTGCCCAACGGCGGGCCCCTCGTCTACGCCGGCCTGCAGGGCGTCGTCTCCGTCCTGGACGAAATGGAGGCCGCCGACGACCTGGGCCACCCGCTGGCCGACAACATGCGCGAGGGCGACTGGCTCGTGGAGTACGTGTTGGCGCGCACGGAGCGGGTGAGCCCGGCGCTGAGCGCGCGCTGGGCGGCGGGGCTGCGCGGGGCGCGGGAGCTGGCGCGCTACCTGCAGCCGGCGTACTGCGCGGCGCTGCTGCGGCGCGCGCACGGCGAGCTGGCGGCGGCGGCGCGGCGGCGGCTGCGCGCGGCGCGGGGCGCGCTGGGCGCGGCGCTGGCGCTGTGCGCGGTGCAGCTGCTGGGCGCCGCGCCCCCCGCGCGCCTGCCCGCGCCCCCGCACCAGCCCACGCTGTCGGCCGGCCTGCCGCACTTCGCCGCCGGGTACATGCGCTGCTGGGGCCGCGACACCTTCATCGCGCTCAACGGCCTGCTGCTGCTCACCGGCAGGGTCGAGGAGGCGATCGCGCACATAGTGGGGTACGGGGCGTGCGTGCAGCACGGGCTGGTGCCCAACCTGCTGGACGGCGGCAACAACGCGCGCTACAACTGCCGGGACGCGGCGTGGTGGTGGGCGCGCGCCCTGCAGCAGGCGGTGTCGGCGGCCGGGCCCGCCCTGCTGCGCCGCGCCGTGCCGCTGCCGGCCGGCGGACAGCGCCCGCTGCACGCCGTGCTGCAGGACATCATGGACTCGCACTTCCAGGTCGCGACCCTCGCTCCTTATCTATAACTTAGTCTTTTTAAAACTAGAAGCGGTAAACGATAGGCGTCATGGGATTTTTACCTTACTTGTGACGTCCATATCGTGTAGAATTTCTATTTCAAAGGTACCGTTCATTAACAGGGCATCGTGTTCCGAGAGCGCAACGCGGGGCGACAGATCGACGCGCACATGACGGACCGCGGGTTCACGGTGCAGGCGGGCGTCGACCCCGACACCGGGTTCGTGTTCGGAGGCAACGACGCCAACTGCGGCACCTGGATGGACAAGATGGGCTCCAGCGAGGCGGCGGGCAACCGCGGCCGCCCCGCCACGCCGCGCGACGGCTCCGCCATCGAGCTGGTGGCGCTCTGCTACGACACGTGCGCGTGGCTGGACGACATGGCCCGCGCCGGACACTACCCGCACGCCGGCGTGTCCCGCGTGCACCGCGACGGCTCGCGCTCCACCTGGACCTGGGCGCAGTGGGCGCACAAGATCAAGGACAACTTCGAGCGCCACTTCTGGATCCCCGAGGTGCCCAGCGCCGCGGACGCCCGGCCCGACCTCGTGCACCGGCGCGGCATCTACAAGGACGTGCACGGCGCCAGCCAGCCCTGGAGCGACTACCAGCTGCGGTGCAACTACGCGGTCGCCATGTGCGCGGCGCCCGACCTCTTCGACCCCAAGCACGCCTGGACCGCGCTGGACCGCGCCGAGGAGCTGCTGCTGGGCCCGCTGGGCATGAAGACGCTGGACCCCAGCGACTGGGCCTACCGCGGGGACTACGACAACGCGGACGCGTCGCACGGCTTCAACTACCACAACGGGCCGGAGTGGCTGTGGCCGGCGGGCGCGTACTGGCGCGCGCGGCTCCGCCTGGCGGCGCGGCGCGGGGCGGGGCGGCGCTGGGCGGGCCGCGCGCGGGCCGCGCTGGGCCGGCTGCAGGCGGCGCTGGGCCCCTGGCGCGGCCTGCCCGAGCTCACCAACGCCGACGGCAAGCCCTGCGCGCACTCCTGCCCCACGCAGGCCTGGAGCAGCGCTCTCTTCAACGAGGTGCTGCACGATCTGGAACATATGGAGTCGTCGCAGTCCGGTCCCACTGCGGATTGACGAGTGTTGCGCGCGCTGCATCCCTATCCTCCCCGCCCCACCCCGTCCCGTCCGAGCCGCGCCGCGACCCGCCCCGTCCGCTCCCGCCCCGTCAGCGACGCGCACCTCTACAGCGAACCCTACGAGCCTCTCGTCAAATCGAAACGACTCCTGCCCAAACTGAAGCGGCGCTCGCGAACGTTCCGCGACGCGCGCGACTGCAACCGGCCGCGGGGCTCCTCCCTCGCGCGGGCCGTGTCGGCGCTGTGCGCGGCGCGCGGGCCCAGCTTCGCCACCGTCGTCTACTGCGACCGCTACTTCCGCTACGGGCGGCCCCTGCGGCTCGGCGCCGGGCCGCACCGCCTGGCGCCCCCGCCGCCCCTCGCGCCGCTCCCCCCGCCGCGCCCCGCGCGCGCCCTCTGCCAGCAGCGCCGCCGCGCGCCGCCCGCCCCGCTGGCGCGCCTCTTCGTGCCGGCGGGCGCGGCCGGGGTGGGGGGCGCCGGCGGGGTGGGGGGCGAGGACGCGGCGCGGCCTGTGCGCGCGCTGTGGTGGCGGCGCGCCGCGCGGTACACGCAGCGCGCCGTGTCGCCGGGGCGCGTGCAGCGGGCGGTGGCGGCGGGGCGCGCGGGGTGCGGGGGGCTGGCCCGGGCGCCGCGCGCCGCGGGGGGCGTGCTGCCCGACTTCGTGCTGCTGGACGAGGAGCTGGCCGCGCGGCAGGCCGCCGAGTCGCCCAAGTCCCGGCGCGTCTCGTACGCCGCGCTGGCCAAGGCGCCGCGTGTCGGCGCACTCGAACCGACGACGATACCGCACAGTAAGCCTTGCGAAAAGAAACAGTCGACCGCGCGACGCTCCGGGCGCGGTGCGGGCGGGTCGGCGCGGGGCGCGGGCGGGGCGGGCGGGGCGGGAGGGGCGAGCGGGACGCGACGCGCCACCGCCCTGTTGCTGCTGTATAGCGCCGCTCTCTACGTCGCCTCGCTTCTCACCTTCTACTTTCTTAGTCTTGACAAACCTTTGTTGTGCAATATCATGTGTTTCAGAGTATCAATCAAGTTCTAAAGTGTTCCTAAAGTTCTAAATTATAAAAAAAAACACTAATACAAAAGTTGTTCATTTTCGGATCGACGATTCTAAGAACATTGTTCCCAGGGCTTTACAATCTGTAGGTATAAGGGAACAAATATCTCAGACTACTTTCGCACATTTTTGATAACACTAATACAAGTTGTTCACTGCAGGTTTGAATGAGAAAGATAGTATTGAGAAAATACGCTTATGTCGTATTATGGAATATGTTGCGACTGAGGAGACGCAAAGCTAATCAGCAACGGCAGCGGCAGCGCCGTCATGGTATCGGGCTATAGTGTCCTTATATATTGTTTATTTACGTAATTGATGAATTGTTATTAATAACTTGTCCGGATTGTTAGAATGTGGCCGAAATGTAGCGTCATAAATCGGCAGCGTGTCTCCGCATACTGATGTTTTTTTATTATTATTTTTTTATTATATGTAATCGAATCGAAACGCATAGATTTATTTTTATATGTTCTTTACTCTTTTCATTCTCTTTTGCGGAAATGCAAATGAAAAACTGTTTTAGTGATAAGTTAATATGAAATTATGGCACAGGTTTTTTTTTATTAAGATAAAGATTTTATTAGGAATTTTATTCAATGTTATCTCTGATTAGTAACTTTATTGTTGATATTAGATGTGCCATTATTTAACTGTATAGCTATATTTGAACATTTTATTATTGTTATGTGTAGGTTAAATAATGTAATCTGTAAAAGTATCTTTGCTATTATGCATTGTTGTGCAAGTCAACTTTTATTGTTAATAAGCATAAATAACTGCGAAGGTACTGAAATGTGCATCAAAGGTTCAATTTGAAGTATATCGATAAGAATTTGATTCATATTTCACAACTCAAAACGGTGTCTGGTGACAAGTTCAAAGTGCCATTTGATGGTTCTTCTTGGGTACCTATCCTTGCCGTTGGGCACAATTTGTGACGCACTCTGTAACAAATGGGGTAGGTGCCCGCTTACGTACTTATATTTTAAATCAGAACAGGCCCCCTACCGTGAGGTCTTACTGTAATATTATTCTCGCTGTGTGCGAGGGACAGCGCTAGACGAGTGGTGTAACACTGTCACTGTCACACAGTGTAAACTATATTACCTTAAGGCCTCCTGGCGCGGGGCAGGTGGACTGTAACACTTATTTGCCCAACTGTGAGTGTAAGTGATGTGCAATGTGATGCATTGTGTGCTAGTGCCATATATTATGCCTCTTTCAGTTTGTGTCGTTTTATTGCATTCAGTCAGCGTCAATACTCTTATCACATAACGGGTAGTACACAGCCACGTGTATTATAATATCTCCTTATCTAATTGCATGGAAATGTCGGCATTGTATACCTATATTACCAACATTTATTTTTATTATTGGCTATTTTATTTCAAGGTATACAGAAAGGTAACTAGAATGTCATAAAACTAACTAGAAGTCAATACTTCAGGACCTATATACAAAAACACTTTATAGCTGATACTTGACTTTAAACTTCACAAAAAATAAACTTTGGTAGTTAAGAATTATTTTTGTTACTTTAAGTTGCCATTTCTAAACTGCTAAGCAAACATCTCTCTTTATAAATCATCTTATCTACATAGTAGATGCTGTATACAATAAAGGGTATCTTTAAAATAATATTTACTAAGTGAAAAGTGTTACAGAGATAATACAATATAGTTTATTTAGTGCTCTACTGGTTTTAAAATTACTTATTATGTGTGACTTATGAATATATTTGAAATAAAGAGTTTGTGTTTCAATGGCCCTTGTTTTTTCTTGAATTCCCTGTAGTAACACGGCTTTGTACACGGAATTAGTAGGTATCTACACATAGGTTGTTATACGTTTCAAGTGCATTTGATTTTTCGTCGGTAGTTATATGTATAACGAGGAAGTCATGAACAGCTGGCGTTAGGTTTGACCATAACATGCACTGCTGAATGATCGACTGTCACTACAAGTCCAGTTGGTCATATGAACTTGCATGCCACACTTTCATCGGTTTATATAGCCTTAGCTTAGGCCTATATAGCCTATATAGTATAACCACAGCACCTCAGCACCCCCTCGTCCAGCAGTGGACAACATAATATGGCTGATGATGATGAAGTGTAAGAAACGCCATTATGCATTCAGCTTTGCGTTTTCTTCTCGGTTAATATCCTAGTTACCTATTAAACTGCATACCTAACTAACTTCTACGTGACTACCTTACCTATACGTGTCGCTAATAAACAGTTCTTACCCAAGTAATGAATATTACGGGTACGAGCCGTCAAATCATGCGTTCAAATTGTTATTAAAACAAACGTATGTTTTTTTTTAATTTAAATATAAAATAATGTCTTTCTTATCATTGGGAAACCTGTTATTGATACTCAGCCGCTAGCGCAGATAACCCACTGAATTCAGTGGTGGCCCCCGCCCTAAGGTCACCATGCTACAGAAACCGTTGTCACCACTCGAGGAGTGTGTTGTGAACATAGTTTTCGTTTTCCACCAACAAATTCAACCCACCACGTTCCACCAACAACCATCATTGTAATGGGATGTAATCAACGATCTCTATAGAGCGTCCCATACATAGGCTTGGTTCCTAAGTTTATGACAGCATGCTCTCATTAAGGGTTGCCAACTCTACTTTTTACGTAGATCTACGTATTTTAAGCCTTCCTTGCAAGGCTACGAACTTTAGTCCCAGAATCTACGTATTTTCTTACAAAATTGTTCAAATTGGAAAATAGACTGAATGGGCATAATTTACTTTACTTCGCGAAAATAAATTAATAAACGTTCCGTTTCATTGAAAAATTTAAGGTTTTTAAACCCCGACACATTGCTGGACTCAAATTTAAAACGTTTTATATCGTCTATAGCTTGTTTAAGGCAAATGTTTCCAGGTAATATGTTTATCATTAACGTCAAATATTTCATTTATGAGTTGAGTCTGCATATTACTTGGTTTTCAATTAATTAATTAATTAAAATATACCTATTTATTCCCAGAGGGGTAGGCAGAGACTACAGATATCCATTTGTCACGGTCCTGACATACCCATTTCGCTTCATCTACACCAAATTCTCTACAATAGAAGTTAAGGCTCAAAACTTCTTTTCTATGGCCTAAATATTTTGAACGTAATAAAATATAAGTGACAGAAGTCTTCCTGGACACATACCAGCGACATCTAGATAAGATATTTTTGGAGTTTGAAAATTCCCCATTGTAGGGACAATGTGATATCTATGTTATCTAGTATTAAGTGTTTCCTGTGTTAGAGATCCTTTAATAAATAAATAAATACTACTTTTAGGGTAATATAAATTGTCATTTCATTCACTTTTACTTACTCTTTATTTCATATTTCGACGGCCGGCATAGACCAGTGGTCAGGACATCTGCCTCTAGGACGACGGTCGCGGGACTCGATTACCGCCACGGACATAATGCTTCAGTGATGAGCTGAGGCATTTTTTGTGTGCGTCTGGGTGTTTTATTTATCTATGTATGTATTTAAAAGCATGTATGTAAGTGTACGGTCCAGCAGTGGCAGTCTCTGGCAGCACCATAGTACAAACAAGTGATCTTAAGTTAAATATACTCGTTGGGCTCTGATTTTCCCTAACAACAAGGTGGCTTTGGGCTACTTAAACATGGGAATGAAGCAATGCTGTGTGTTTGTCGTTGGTAAAAATAATTATGTTTATTATTTAATATTATTTATTATTTATTTATTTATTTATTTATAGTACAGGGTATCCTAGTTTGGGGTCAGGTGACCGTGTGTAAAAATGCCCCGTCATATTTATACACTCAGAAAAAAGTACGTAGATCTACGTATTTTCTGTATCAAAATTTTATCATTTCTACGTATTTTCCTAATCTAACCTACGCCTTTTACAAGCGAGTTGGCAACACTAGTCTCATAGTCGAACAGTCATCTTGCGTCGAGACGCCACGCACGTCGCTCACCACGCACATGCTAATGTTTACACGAGGAAAACAAATGTTATGTTTACCACTTGATCTGTCTTGACTTAGATTTATAGCTTAAGGTATTACGATAATCAAGAATTACACTTTATTTTGGTGTTGTAAGTAGGTACACACTAATTACAATCGTTAAACTAAAACCGCTAATTAACACCTTTTTAATATCACACAATTACTATTAGATCTCTTTTCTTTTCTCATGAACACTGTATCGTTGTTTAGGTGTGACTGTCCAGCTGATTCGATCGTCGCTCTTTAAATACCAACCGTACACCATCCAGAATATTCGAGTAGGTTTAGGTATATTCTCGTGTCGAAATTTCTAATAATAATAATAAGTAAGTACTTGGCTTCCGAAACAATTCCACTCTTTTCTCGATCTTTCGAGATCCTTCAACTACATGCAAACGGATACAAAACTCAGAGTTATTTAACGTAAGAACCGCCGTTTATAACCTGGAAAGGAAGCCGGAGTCTGCACCAAAAAAGTTCCAATGGAGAGGGATCTATTCGTATGCGACAACTGGTGTGGCATTACCTTGGTACCTGCTGCAGCAAAGGTACTAGCGGCGGTAGACTACCTTACTGCTCAATCTCATAATGGAAAAAGTAACGGACAAACTTCTTAACGAGCAAGCTAGATTCCTTCCTGGACGCTCTTGTGCTGAGCCAACAAACGCGTTACGCATCCTCATAGAACTACGTGTCGAATGGCAATCCGAATTGTACCTCGTATTCTTTGATTTTGAGAAAGACTTCGCTACTGTGAAGTTGTGAGAACTATAGTAAGTAGGTCTGAGGTTAGGTTAGGTTAGGTCTGAGGTTAGGTTAGGTTAGGTCTGAGGTTAGGTTAGGTTAGGTCTGAGGTTAGGTTAGGTTAGGTCTGAGGTTAGGTTAGGTTAGGTCTGAGGTTAGGTTAGGTTAGGTCTGAGGTTAGGTTAGGTTAGGTCTGAGGTTAGGTTAGGTTAGGTTAGGTTAGGTTAGGTTAGGTTAGGTTAGGTTAGGTTAGGTTAGGTTAGGTTAGGTTAGGTTAGGTTAGGTCAGGTAGGTTAGGTTAGGTTTAGTCTGAGGTTAGGTTGGTTAGGTCTTGAGGTTTAGGTTGGTTACGGTCTGAGGTTAGGTAGGTTAGGTCTGAGGTTAGGTTAGGTTAGGTCTGAGGCTAGGTTAGGTTAGGTCTGAGGTTAGGTTAGGTTAGGTCTGAGGTTAGGTTAGGTTAGGTCTGAGGTTAGGTTAGGTTAGGTCTGAGGTTAGGTTAGGTTAGGTCTGAGGTTAGGGTAGGTTAGGTCTGAGGTTAGGTTAGGTTAGGTCTGAGGTTAGGTTAGGTTAGGTCTGAGGTTAGGTTAGGTTAGGTCTGAGGTTAGGTTAGGTTAGGTCTGAGGTTAGGTTAGGTTAGGTCTGAGGTTAGGTTAGGTTAGGTCTGAGGTTAGGTTAGGTTAGGTCTGAGGTTAGGTTAGGTTAGGTTAGGTTAGGTTAGGTTAGGTTAGGTTAGGTTAGGTTAGGTTAGGTTAGGTTAGGTTTTTTTTTTTTTATTTTTTTTTATTTAATACTACTACAACCACAGACATTCGTCCGTGCTATTTTTTTGCTCTTTATTTAATATTTTCTCATGGAGCACTCAGCTCACTCAATGGCTTTACACATTTACTTTATTGTATTATATATATTATTTAATACTATTTCTAGATTTTATGATAAAATAAATACGATAAAATTTTTTTTTTTTACATACTATACATATTATTACATGCTATACATATAAAT
>SJJU01015802.1:0-21827 GCA_012932125.1 Conopomorpha cramerella
ACCCCCCCCGAAAGCTCAAAACTTCACGGCAAAGCATGTCTTATTACTTTAGCGATAAATACTTTGCTATACAAAAGAGTTTTATTATTCCTGCAATACGAATCAGGAGTACTGGAGCGCGGCGGCGGCAGGTACAATAGTGGACAAGAAGTGTTTAACTGAATTAATTTAAGCTGACCTAGACGATTGACGTAGCTACATTAAGCTAAAGGTCAGTCAAAGTTGTTTGAGCTACGAATATAATATGGTTCCGCATCGTTGGCTCATAGGGCCAGTGCACAGGGCACGAGCCACGTGGCGCAATATGGCCGCCCCAAGGGGAAAAAAGCGCGGGATATGATGACAGTTCCGTTTTAATATTTAATTTTAACGGGCCAGTAGTTGATGGATAATACTTTTCTAGTAGGTCCTTAGTGATCTAGGTAAGTAGGTTGCGATGGATGTGGTACTGTTACGGATGAGTAAATAAGACAAATTCACATACTAACTCAATATTGTTCACCGGATATATAGGCGCGAATATAATCAAAGACAAGCTCGAGCTTGCCTTTGTTATTTTACTTTGTTGTGTGCCGAAATAGTGACTCTTTGAGGGTAGGTAGTTGCGGATTCGTATCGAACCAAGGAACGTCGCAGCCGCCGCACTCCAGTCCACTCGTGACCACGACGCATGCAACTGCGTCGAAACGTCGGGTAAAATAACAAAGGTAAGCTCGAGCTTATCTTTGATTATATTTGCGCCTATATACCCGGTGAACAATATTGAGTTATAATGTCTGTGCGCGTTTCATTAAAATATGATCTAAATTCACATACTTACCTACCTGAGCCAAACCATACGTACAGTTTTTTTTTCTTGGCATCACAGAAGTGTTTACCTACCATTTAAGAGTGCTGAACGTTAATTGTGAGGATTTCCTGGTCACCTCTGCATTTTAACGTTCACCGGGTATATGACACAAAAAAGCTCGAGCTTACCTTTGCTATTTTACTCGACGTTTCGACGCAGTTGCATGCGTCGTGGTCACGAGGGCATTTCTCTCTTACTTAGGTCATTTGTATCCATCAAAACAAGACTCACTTCGCGCCTTTTATTCCCGAAGCGGGGTAGGCAGAGGCACGTGCTAAACAAATGCCCGCAGTTCACCAAGCGTATTTAACCCAACTTTACAGGTGGTGAGCCCATCGCCCTTATAGAGTTCACACACTGTGTTGTGTGGGGGTTTCATCCAAAATGTTTTACACCGAATGAGCGTTGCGTAACGTACATAGGCTCTGTAAAAGAGTCCCATTGGTACACATCCTGGAGCCGGTCTCGAACCTAAGTTAAGTATCCGACCACTGGACCACACACGCTCTATATGACTATTGGTTAAAATTCGGTGCCAAACGTTTTAGTTGCCATCAAAAAGTAAGTAAAATATTCCCAAACATCACCTAACCCTTGAACATGCGTAGAATAATCAGGCAGGTGGTTTCCACCCCTGTACTGCGCTGTTCATTCGATATTAAACCTTATTTGGACTGGTATTTAAGCAATTTCACGTACAAATACAGTGCAACTTATACTGGATATATAACTGGACAAGTTAAACACAATTGGGGTTCATAGACCCAAACTGTATTTGAATTTTAGTTCAGAATAGGTACCTACTTGTGTAGGTGTAAAACGTACCACTCAGCATTCCACCCCAGTCCTAATTATTAGTGTACTGTACCATATAATTTTCTATTGTTTTATTACCCAGTGCAGATGAAAAGTAGGGGTTGAAATTACAACCTTTTGAGTTATAACTCAAGATTCATTTTCGTTTGAAGTGTAAGTAAAAAAGAGGGTTATTTTATATTGCTTGTTTATTGCTCTTAGGTACATTACGATATTGCAACTTGTTTTTTTTTTTTGTTTTACTTACAATTATTATTCATTTTGTTATACTACAAAATGCATAATTAGTAAACATTATTATCTTACTCTAACAATAATTGCTTATAGTTGACCAGCAGTATAATATTATAAAAATTACAGACGTATGAAAACGGAATTAAATGCAATATTTTAAATGACAGTAAAATTAAAATTAAACTTTATATTAAAAGTTAAAACCGCAACGCGAAAATTAACCAAAGATAAGCATCAAAACAAGAAACTTTTTTTTTATTTTATTTTTTAAAAGTGGTCATACTCCACCATCCTACCTGATGTTAGGCAGCGATGTGGTCTAGGATGGAGCACAGTTGTTAATTAGGTACCTATTCACCCCAGTGACTTGAAGACCTTCAGACTGTACTGCGCAGGAAACACAGACTTCGGCAAGTCATTCCACATCCTAGCGGTTCACACTAACTGTGTCGAAACGGGTTTATTCCCACTTGTTCCTTTATTAGTTCCATTTTCGAAGAAGAATGTGCAAATTTTCCTTCAGAAAGGAACTGTTAAAGGGACTACTAAGAATAAAAGTCAAAACGTCGGGCAAACAACAAAGGTAAGCTGAATGAATCTTTGGTTAATTTTCGTGGTTAAAATACCCGGTTTAAACTTTTAATGTAATGTCATGTAAACTTTGAAGAAACGCTTTAAAGTTCGCCTTTTTCAATATCTATAAATACTATAAAAATACAGTACAAAAATTACATTGTTCTTTTACCTGGAGCACCCATATTTATTGCTTATTTTATCGTGTTTAATATGAATGGTATGATATGAAAGACTAAAGGGGTATTTCCACCGAACGAACGGCACGGCACCGGACAGAAACGGATTTTGGAATCTTTAAACAGAAATGTATCTTATATACCATGTTCAAAGTCTATTTTACAGTACAAATACCCCTTAAAATAATGCATGAGACGTATGCAGTGTGGTGACGGCAAATAGAACACATGTCGATGGTCCCTATTAAGAAAGTCGGATCTGCAAAACGCAACATGTTCAGGAGACAAGATAGAAGTTAGTTTTGGTTATTAAAACTAAACTACTTGTGGTACATACTTCTAATTTACACCAGCTTATAATCTTTGGTACCTTTACGTGATGTAGTATACGTAAAGTTTATAGATCTTAATATCGCCAATATAACGGTGTAGAAAAGTATATATTCCTAATTATGCACTACCGACATTTTTAATTGGGACCCTCGATGTGTCACCACACCAGCCCAACTTAGTCAAAACCGGCTTCCTTAGGGAAAGTTGTACAGTGTTATGGGTGGCATGACTTTCTGGAACTTTGCCAACATTTTTGATTAAACGTTGTATTTCCATTTAAAAATTAATTAATTTAGATGAAAAAAAAACCCGATGCCAATAAAACATTGATCAATCTGTCAATCAGTGACACTAAAACGTCAGTACTGCATATTGAGGTGTTCAGTAAACCATGCGGCGCCGTTGATGAGGTTGTCCATTTCCGCCGCCGGCGATGACAGGGAATGGTTATCGTCGTACATGTAGACTCTGGGAACAAATATATATATATATATATATATATGTGGTGATGGTATAATATATGGTGTATATACGTACAAGAAAAGTTTTTTTTTATCACTGTGAACAAGCGTTTGACCACCATCCTGCCTGATGTTAAGCACCGATGTGCACTACGATGGAGCACACTTGTTCATTAGGTACCTATTCACCCCAGTGACTTGAAGACCCTCAGAATGTACTGCGCAGCAAACACAGCAACCGGCAAGTCATTCCACATTCTGGCGGTTCGCACTATGAAAGTATTTTTTTATCACTATACACAAGCATTTGACCACCATCCTATCTGATGTTAAGCAGCGATGTGGTCTACGATGGAGCACACTTGTTCATTAGGTACCTATTCACCCCAGTGACTTGAAGACCTTAAGACTGTACTGCGCAGTAAGTATTTGACATTTGTCAATTTATATGATTTATATGCCAGTTTCATCACGGTTCTTCTGGCCAGTAAAAGTAATTAACTCGAACCGGGGACGTTTACTGTTTGTTTTTAAAATCATACATGACTTCCATAAAGCTTTGTGTTATTCTACTGTATCATCATCATTATCATCAGTCCATATTTGTCCACTGCTGGACATAAGCCTCTCCGATCTCACGCCACTGTGATCTGTTTACGGCTTCTCGCATCCAGCTTATGTCCTTCTGTCTGCAGTTTGGTCGGATACTTGCAATCGCGAGGTCGCGGGTTCGAGTCCCGCTACTGGATGTGACGTGCCAATGGGACTCTTTTTTCGAGCTTTTTTTCGGTCAAATATATTCTTGATTGCGACTGTAGTCCAGTTGGTCGGATACTTGACTTGTAACCGGGAGATCGCGGGTTCGAGTCCGGCTACTGGACGTGTACCAATGGAACTCTTTTTCAGAACCTATGTACGCAACTTAACGCTCGGACGGTGAAGGACAACATCGTGATGAAACCCGCACACCACAAGGTGTGTGAACCCTATAACGGCGATGGGCTCACCCCCTGTCACGTTGGGTTAAATACGCTTGGTGAACCGTGGGTATTTGCTTATTAAGCAAGTGCCTCTGCCTACCCCGCTTTGGGATTAAAAGGCGTGAAGTGTATATTATTCTTCAAAAATGTACTTGATCCCTAGACACATTTGATGTGTGTAGATTATAAAACGTGATCTCACCTAGTAACAACGCCGTTAGCCTTCAGCCGCCTCGCGTACTCCAAGCCCTGGAAGCATGGGACCCTCTTGTCTCCGGAGCCCAGCATGAGGCATGTTGGTGCCTTCACTTTGTGCACGTGAACTAGTGGGGAACACCGACGCATCTTAATCAGCTCTTCTTCAGACACTGGACCCACCTCTGTGAACTCGTAGCCGGATTCTGCTGCACACCTGGTTTAAAAACTTCATTGGAGACACGTAAGACTCACTTTAGGGAAACCATACGTACGTACACACATCAAAAGTGTCTAGGGATCAAGAACATTTTTAGCTCTAAAAAAAAATCTAATTTAGTACAATCAAATCTAATCTTCTGAATTGGTCTCCTACCTAATTCCCCATGCCTGTATCAATGACTTATCACCACATTTTGAATAAATGAGGAGGTTAGGATCAAAACGTATTAATTTAGGTGTAACCAAATTTGATGAAAAAAAATAGGAAAACTGATACTACTCTTAGGCCCTTTCAGAAGAAAAACATAAATAATCCATTCCCTTATTATTTCTCAAAAACAATTTTAAAAATAGTACATGGTAGTGAAGTTATATATTTGAAAATGTACAGAAACCCTTAGGGGAAGAAAAGCAAATTAATACGTTTTGATTCTAACCTCCTCAAATTATGAATGAATTCAGTTTTTGTAAAATATATTCTTGATTGCAATCTTCTAAAATGTACTTGATCCCTAGATACTTTTGATGTGTATATATTTATTTTATATTGTTTGTTCCAGTTTTACATGAATGTTCACTACACCATAATATTTTTTTCACACCGCTAAAAAAATCATGCCCAAAAGTACTCTTTAAGAGCGGTTTCGCACTACGTCCGATCCGAAAAATCGCTTAAATTACCACAGGAATTATAGTTCTACGATTTCTCCAGACCACTGTCACAGTTTCACACGGGTTTTCACACCGTTAAAAAAATCATGCCCAAATGTACTTTTAAGAGCGGTTTCGCACTACGTCCGATCCGAAAAAATCGCTTAAATTACCACAGGAATTATAGTTGTACGATTTCTCCAGACCACTGTCACAGTTTCACACGGGTTCGAATCAGATTCGCATCGGACGGACGAAGAAACCGCTCTAAGGGTAAGGGCAGTGGCGTGTACTGATTTCGACGATGAGGTAGGCAGTAATCCCTAAGGATTAACACCTATGTATAGGTAACTTGTCTTTACAAAATATAGATACCTCTACCTATCTACTCAACCACTTCGTTAGCCGATGTCGTGAGTATACCAAAAAAAGGCGTAACATCTATTATTAGGTCGGGTAGCCGTAATACTAAGGTAGGCAGTGTCTTTTTGCCTATATGGTGTGCACGCCACTGGGTAAGGGTATTTACGTATCATCCGGTATTGGTATCGTTGCATTAGAGATATATTGATACAACTGATAGCAAGTGATATACTGTCCAAAAAAGGTATACAATTCTTATCTAGTTCAGTCGATATTAAGACAGTACTATAAACAGTTATACTGGAGTAATCTGCATTGAAAGCGGTCCAAAAACGTTTATTTCTTTTCTTTCAGAAACAGAAAGTGAGAGTATTCTAGCATAAGCTAGTGAGTCTTCTTGCATTCTAGTGTTGGAATTTAAAAATATTTCTCGGCAAACATTTTTTTTGCCATAGAAAGTCGCCTTTGTATCCCGTGTATTAGAAGAAATACACCTTTCAAACCTTCCCTGGACCTCCACGTGTAATTCAAAGCCAAAATTAGCCGAAATCGGTCCAGTCGTTCTCGAGTTTTAGTGATACTAACGAACATCAATTCATTTTTATATAATAGATTATACATGTGCAAGCTTAGTTTATTTTTATAAGTATTGTACGTTCTTAACTTATGTGTAATTTTCTGAATTGTATTTTCTGGCTCACCCCTTTCACGTTGGGTTAAATACGCTTGATGAACCGTGGGCATTTGCTTTAGCAAGTGCCTCTGCCTACCCCGATTTGGGATTAAAAGGCGTGAAGTGTATTTATTTTAATTTTTTTTATTTTCTGGCACCCCCTTCTAACCCCCTTATCAATAAACGCGTTGTCACTTATACAGCAGTTATTACAGGACTACTTGAACTGGTTATTCCGAATTTGACATACAACTGACCAGTTAAGTTGAGCTTTGTGTATCTTCGAAATAGCAATTCCGCCATTATTAGTAAGGCCCTAATTGTTTAAACTTACAATACATGGTTGACTGGTAGAAAACGCTTTAGCAATTAATAAATACTTTCGCAAAATGACTCACCCGTCCGAGTTGTCAGCGTACAGCCCTTTAGTAGCGAGATCAATGAGCGGGTTCCTCAACACCATAGCTTTGAAATAGTCCGTTCTACCCGCCAAATGTCCAGCCGTGTAACCACCGAAACTGCCCCCGTACAGCACTACGGAGCTCGCGTCTACTCTTGCATCTCTCTCTAATATTGTGTTTAGAGCGAGACAGCAGTCTCGGAAATCGTAGTCGCCGATATGGCCAATCAGAGATCGCACGTTCGCGTCTGTGAAGCCGATTGATCCGCGGTAGTTTACGCGCACTGAGGCCAGACCTATGTGCAAAATGTACCTATTAGATCAGTGTAGGCAAACGATTTAACTGGCGGTACGGCCGCGGGGAAAGAAGTAGGCGGGGGCGGGTTGCGTTAAAAGTTAATATAGTGCTCAGACAAAAAAAAATACAGTACACTATAATAAATCCAAGATGGCCGCAGCTACAAAATGGCGGATTACTTATTGTTTCATGATACTTACAATATGGGTGTCAAATGAAAGAGCTCGACTAGTAGAATACACTGTAACTAAAAAAATTAAAATTAAATTAATTCAAAAAAAAACTTTTTACGTTAAACGGTTTTATCGGAATAGAAAGAAAGGTAGTTGGCTTGCAAGTCTAGTTATGTTTGGATTGAGATATAGTGTGACTGAATCCAAGCCGCTAGCTACAGAATCTACTTTGTATAACACAATAAAGAATACTGAATACTGAGCAATGTCACTGTTGCTCCCCGCCCCGCGCGTACTTCTTTACCCCCGCAAAGATCTAAGAGTTCCTCGGTGCCATGTCGACTAGCGCTACGACCACATTAACAAATATAAGGAAACAAAAAGCTTTAAATCACGTATTAAATGAACAGAAATGAAATAAATAATAATAATAAATATTTACTCACTGGATACTCTGTACTATGGGTGCCAGAGACTGATTATTTTGAGTCCAAATAGTTTATCTTATGTTATGACTGATAAATGTATAAGAAAGAAGTAAAATAGAAGTTTATTTTTTGTTTTGTTAATTCATTGTTAGTTTAAAAGTAGGACATTCTTTTGAGTTTTAATATTTTCTGTAAAGACTGATAAATGTATAAGAAAAAAAGTCTAATAGAAGTTACCTTTTTGTTTTTGAATTACTACTATAGTTTGAAAATATGAGATATATATATATTATTTTGAGTCAAGTTAAATAGTCAAGAGTCAAGTTAAATAGTAAGATTTTGGAAATAAAAATTATAAGAAGTTTACACTTATTTCTCGTTTTAATTTACCTTTTTGTAATGGAAAATCCTATTTATTTTAGGACGTCCATATTCGCAAAACATTCGCATTAAATTGCGAATGCGAATACGAATGTCAAAAAAAATGCGAATATTCGCGGATGCGAATGCGAATATTCGTTACATCACTAGAATGTACATAGATAAATAAAACACCCAGACCCACACAACAAACGCCTCAGCTCATCACCAAAGCATTACGTCCGTGGCGGGAATCGATGGAAATAAAAATGAAATGCGATGGACAACGACGCACTCACAAGGGACAGGCTTCGGTACAATATAAACGACTTCGGAAAATAAGAAACGCAGTAAAGAACCACAATCCCTACTAATATTATAAATGCGAAAGTAACTCTGTCTGTATGTCTGTTACGCTTTCCCGCTTAAACCTCTCAACCGATTTTAAATAAATTTGGCACAGACAATCTTGAGACCCTGAAAAAGACATAGGCTATTTTATCTTTTATTTTTATCCCTATCAACGTGGAAACCAGTGCTAAATAAAATTGAACCTCGCGCGGAAAAAAGATCAACTTGTACAGCTAGATGTCGTTAGTGTGGCGTGTCGAAACAGTAACTTTTTGATGGTAGTTCCGGATTCGCGGCCAATCAGTGAACGACGCCGCCGCCTTACTCCAGTCAGCTCGCGACCACGACACATGTAACTGTGTCAAAACGTCGGGCAAACAACGAAGATAAGCTGAATGCTTGTCTTTGGTTTGGTTAATCTTCGTGTTATAACACCCGTTTTAAAATTTTAATATTATCATGTCAGTGCGCGTTTCCTTAAAAAATGATCCCTATCCTGTGGGACTCGTAACTAAATAGAGGATGTTATAGTTTGTATGCAATACTGAAACTAGGCGAATGAAATCACGGGGCGTCCACTAGTAATTGAATAAATTCGGAAATCGTACATGTAGACTCTGAGAACAAAACAGAAAACACCATATACGTACTACAAGAAGAGTAAAGTATTTGACAAGCGCGTGGTATTGTCTACGGTTACTGAGGGATAATTTAGCATCAAAAGTTTTCGACATCCGTCCAGAATGAGAAGTTTTCTTTTTAATTCGTAACAAAGATACATACAAAAATACTCAAAGCATTTGCGTCATCGCCGACGGCAACGCCCCCTCCACACCTCCCCGCGCAATAGACAGAAAAGTTATACACTTCAAGCCTAAATAAGAAACGCAGTAAAGAACCACAATAACTGTATAAATTCAGAATGGTGTTTATTTTTTTAAACACTGAACAAGCGTTGGGCCACCATCCTGCCTGATGTTAAGCAACGATGTGGTCTACGATGGAGCATACTTGTTCATTTATCCGTGACTTGAAAATGTGGTATACATTAAGTTAGAAATCTCTAGAGAGTAATATTAACCCATTAACGTTCAGACGAATTGTAACTCTAATTGATTTTAACTTTTATTACCAAGTAATAGAGTTTAAAATAACTTGTCAGTGTTCGAGTACAGTGCCTGCAAAATTTGCTCCCGGCTCAGCATGATGTCACAGTGTAATGTGATATGAACTGCTATTCTGCCTTCACTTACATATTATTACAGAGGGCCCCATCCTTACTAATATTATAAATGCGAAAGTGACTCTGTCTGTCTGTTACGCTTTCCCGCTTAAACCTCTCAACCGATTTTAATGAAATTTGGCACAGACAATCTTTAGACCCTGAGATAGAACATAGGCTTCTTTTTATTGCAAAATAGGGGTGGTAAGGGGTTGAAAAGGGGGATGGAAGTTTGTATGGGATTTCTTAATTTTAAAAGATAAAACCATGAAACTTTATATTTAAGCACTTACACTAGCAAAACATTCGCATTAAATTGCGAATGCGAATACGAATGTCAAAAAACATGCGAATATTCGCGGATGCGAATGCGAATATTCGTTACATCACTAGAATGTACATAGATAAATAAAACACCCAGACCCACACAACAAACGCCTCAGCTCATCACCAAAGCATTACGTCCGTGGCGGGAATCGATGGAAATAAAAATGAAATGCGATGGACAACGACGCACTCACAAGGGACAGGCTTCGGTACAATATAAACGACTTCGGAAAATAAGAAACGCAGTAAAGAACCACAATCCCTACTAATATTATAAATGCGAAAGTAACTCTGTCTGTATGTCTGTTACGCTTTCCCGCTTAAACCTCTCAACCGATTTTAAATAAATTTGGCACAGACAATCTTGAGACCCTGAAAAAGGACATAGGCTATTTTATCTTTTATTTTTATCCCTATCAACGTGGAAACCAGTGCTAAATAAAATTGAACCTCGCGCGGAAAAAAGATCAACTTGTACAGCTAGATGTCGTTAGTGTGGCGTGTCGAAACAGTAACTTTTTGATGGTAGTTCCGGATTCGCGGCCAATCAGTGAACGACGCCGCCGCCGTACTCCAGTCAGCTCGCGACCACGACACATGTAACTGTGTCGAAACGTCGGGCAAACAACGAAGGTAAGCTGAATGCTTATCTTTGGAGCGTATCGAATGAAATCGCGGGGCGTCCACTAGTGATTGTATAAATTCAGAAATCGTACATGTAGACTCTGAGAACAAAACAGAAAATACCATATACTACAAGAAGAGTAAAGTATTTGACAAGCGCGTGGTATTGTCTACGGTTACTGAGGGATAATTTAGCACCAAAAGTTTTCGACATCCGTCCAGAATGAGAAGTTTTTTTTTTAATTCGTAACAAAGATACATACAAAAATACTCAAAACATTTGCGTCATCGCCGACAGCAACGCCCTCTCCACACCTCCCCGCGCAATAGACAGAAAAGTTATACACTTCAAGCCTAAATAAGAAACGCAGTAAAGAACCACAATAACTGTATAAATTCGGAATGGTGTTTATTTTTTTAAACACTGAACAAGCGTTGGGCCACCTTCCTGCCTGACGTTAAGCAGCGATGTGGTCTACGATGGATTACACTTGTGCATTTACCCGTGACTTTAAGATGTGGTATACATTAAGTTGGAACATATCTACAGAGTAATATCCAAACGAATTCTAACTCTTTAATTGATTTTGACTTTTATCACCAAGTAATAGAGTTTAAAATAACTTGTCAGTGTCCGAGTACAGTGGCTGCAAAATTCGCTCCCGACTCAGCATGATGTCACAGTGTCCTGTGACATGAACTGCTATTCTGCCTTCACTTATATATTATTACAGAGGGCCCCATACTTAAATATTTTTTATTTTGAGATATTTGCTCACATTACACTACTATAAGTAGAGTTGTTCTACTCGTAACTTTGTCTATCTCTATGTATGCTTAAAATTACGCATCGGTTTTTTTACGCGTTTTTCTTTAGTAGGTACAGTTATTCTTGGGTATAGTTTATACGTGTAATACATGCATATAATAGCAGAGAAGCACTGTTCATCATTTATATTGGACAAAACAACGTTTGCCGGGAGTGAAAAAAAAATACACTTCACGCCTTTAAGTAGAAAATAAAGTTATGTCTATATCTAAAAGCTGGTAAAATTTACGCTAAATAATACCTCAACCAGACAGACATGTATTTTATTTAATTTTTTCCTAATATATTTTTTGTATCTAGTCTACCATCCTAAGGTTTAAACACGTATGAATGTTTAGAAACATGAAGAATATTTATTTACATGTCTCAACTCTACCTTATTGATGTTTTAGTGACACGGGAACGGTCATATAAAGTGACCGTGCATAACCTACTGTCACGCGTAAACGTATGGACCGATTTCAATGCAGCATTTTTAGAAATTAAACACTACTTTGATAAAAAAAATATCCCAAAGCGGCATAGGCACAGGCACTTCGGAAAGCAAATGCCCACGGTTCACCAAGCGTACTTATAACCCAACGTGACAGGGAGGGTTCGCACACCTTGTGGTCGCAAACTAGGCTCTGAGAAAGAGTCCCATTGGTACACGTCCAGTAGCCGGACTCGAACCCACGATCTCCCAATTACAAGTCAATTATCCGACCAACTGACCAACCACAGACAAATAAAAATACGTTTTGATAACTTTAAAGAAAAATAAACCAGCTTCAGCCAGTTCTAGCCAGCCCATACTATGTTTGAATGTTTCACTCGTTTAACCGGGTTTACCATCATCAAATCCTGATTTCCTTATTATAGGACCACTCTGGAAGTATCTTCTTTCTTCCAACAAAAAAAAAACCCACAAAAATCCGTTCATAAACGACTGAGTAATGGGTGAACAAACCTAAAAAAGAATATACCGTGTGTAAATGGATCCCAAGCAATGAACGCTATAGTAAAAATTGTTCATATTGACGAGCCCAACAACGTTTCTAAGACCGTTGCTCGGGGTCCTTTTACATGCAGTATAGGTACAAGGTAAAATTAAAAATGTTAGCAAAACTCGAGCAGTCACTCAACCCATTCAGCCAGATACAGGGTGTGTCCAAACAGAAAAAAAAATGGCAATCAGTTGATCGGTAGGAGAGGTGAATCTTTTATTTCGTTTTTAGGGTTCCTTGGTGAAAGTTGTTTGCTATCATGGGCAAATTGACTTTCTCGAGTTTAGCCAACGTTTTTTTATTTAAATCATTTTTTAATTAAACGCGCACAGACATTATAACTCAATATTTTCACCGGGTATATAGAGGACGGATATAAATTGTCATCGACGTGTAAACCAGTGATAAACAAAATTAAATCTCGCGCGGAAAAAAGACCGACTTGTACAGCCGATGTCATCAGTGTTGTGTGCCGAAATAGTGACTCTTTGAGGGTAGTTGCGGATTCGTCTCAAACCAGGGAACGTCGCAGCCGCCGCACTCCAGTCCACTCGTGACCACGACGCATGCAACTGCGTCGAAACATCGAGTAAAATAACAAAGGCAAACTCGAGCTTGTCTTTGATTATATTCGCGCCTATGCCTATATACCCGGTGAACAATATTGAGGTTTTTATTTAACGTTGTATTCGTTCTAATTGAGAAAGACTTCCTATTTTGAAGTCACTTATTAACGCCACATGTCTATCAAAACTCACCAATCGGCAATATCACTCGTCCCAAACATCGAGGCAACGTCGATCACCGGATTCCTAGTCACCACCGCTTTGTACGTGTCCGGGTACTGCCCACTCAAGTGCGTGACCAAAAAGCCACCGTGCGACCCTCCCGTAAGGCACACTTTCGTTCGGTCGACGGGAAACACGGAGGTGGCGACATCTGTTGCCAGTTTGCAGTCGAGCACGTCCGACGTGCCGACCCGAGACAGTAGGAAATGCACCGAAGCCTGCCCTTGGCCTGTCGAGCCACGGTAGTTCACTTGCACGGAGGCGAAGCCTGCGTCAAACGTTTAATGGGATGTAAGCTTAGGTTAGTAAACTGTTTTTTTTTAACTCAATATTGTTCACCGGGTATATTGGCTATGTGCAAAGCGAGTAATGGCAGAGAGATAACGACCGCAGCGCACAACGCGGCAGAAATCGGAAACAAATGCGGATGATCAGCTGTCAAGTGTTGATTGCAGTACAAAATCAAAGCAAAGAAATGGGCCATGACTGTTGTTGCGTTGTTAAATTTTAACGTGTTATCTTCTTACATGCTCGGCTAATACTAATTTATTGCATTTTATCTCAGTTTGTGGTTGGAAACTAATATTTTGTGTAATAGTTTCAAACCCGGTTTTTATTATTATATTAATTTTACAAACTATTGAATAAATGTCACTTATATAATATTGTCAACAATACTATTTTAATCTTTGGTTTTATTTATAATTGCAAAGAAAACTAACAATGTTTACATTGTTATTATTTGACAGCTTCCGCAAATGTTGTAAACGCTACGCGTCGTCACCGTCGCGCACATAGCCAATAGGCGCGAATATAATCAAAGACAAGCTCCAGATAACCTTTGTTATTTTACTCGACGTATTGACGCAGTTGCATGCGTCCACTCGTGACCACGACGCATGCAACTGCTGATAATATTCGCGCCTATATACCCGTTGAACAATATTGAGTTATAATGTCTGTGCGCGTTTCATTAAAAAATGGTTTTCTTTATTCGAGGGACATTTTTTACAGTTCCTATGCACTTCAGCCACTGCTGGACGAAGGTCTTTTTTTGACGTGACAACGTTTAATAACTCTATACTACGGGATGCATGCACGAAAAAGATTCGTCCCGTTCCGCGAGTGTACTACAATATATTGCTTACAATTGTTTTGTTTAACGTACAGTCTTTTTTAATAAATAGTTCTGTGTTTTTTCGAAATACTTCACTACTTTTTTAATTTCAATTTAATGTATGTGTATTTTTTTATTGTTATTCTTTCACATTTTTGTGAGACACGACTTTCACAAGATAAGTTCATTAGGTTTATGTTTATTTTGTATTAGTATAGTAATTTAAAGAAATGAATACGAATCTGTTACGAGTGAAGTGTACGCCTGTAATAGGAATATTGCTAGAGACCTATATGTATTAAACTACAAATATTTAAAATGTATTGAGTAATATTCTGTTGGTGTACCATAGCATAAATAAATAAACAAGTATATCGCCGTCACCACACGAACACATGTGCATGCGCACATTATGATACTTGAATGCTTTGTGAATTGAACTAATAAGATAACGGCGATGGGCTCACTGCCCCTGTCACGTTTACACCTGTACTTGCGCTTTAGCAAGTGCCTCTGCCTACCCCTCTTTGGGATTAAAGGCGTGAAGTGTATTATTTTATTTATTTTATTTTGAACTGATAATTGCATCATAATCGTTGGTGTAGTGGTCAGCATGTCTGTGCCTCCGTTCCGTAAGGTCGTGGGTTCGATTCGCACCGCTGACAGGGTATTTAGATAATGAACTTTTAAGTACTTGTTGGATGCGTCTGGGTGTTTTGTTTATATAAGTATGTATTTAAAAGAAAAAAAATAAGTAAGTACATATATATCGTTGTCTGAATTCCATAAATGCTTAAGCCATTTAACATGGGATTAAGTAAATGTGTGTGTTGTTGTAAAATATTTATTTATTTAATAATCATGTCGGCCTACTACTTATGTCCACTGCTGGACTTAGGCGACCACGATGGCGCCCCACAGCGATTGTTTTTGTGGCTTTCTCCAACAATTGCATTAACAGTTAAAATATCTTTATCGCGTAAAATACACCCAATATGCAATGGAATACGAAATAATTTATTCACAGTTTGATAATTATAACGATAAAGTCTCATATTGCACGCATATGAACTGTCAAATATGTCTCTCGAATTTAAAAAGCGAAGAAAATTAAACAAGAGTGGTTCTACCACCAAAAAGAAGTAGGAGACGATTCTTGGCTTTAGTTGAAGAATTATGATCCTTAAGTGGTCCTCTGACGCCTCATAGTCCTTAACCCTTAGCTGCATAGTGATGTATTACTACATCAGTATAAATTTATTTTTTATTTTATTTTTATTTTAAAAGGACAACCAACAAGGACATACACAATACATGTATAAAATAGGCGACAAAAAAAAAGTGTAGGTGCTGCCTTAATTATAGGTCGCCACAGCATGGTAAATAGCGTTACATTATCTAATAATCAAATTTCACAGTTTCAAAGTTTCATCACAATTAATACTGCTAGAACTAGTAAATGCAAAACAGTAATAGACACAAACAAACATCAAATAAACAATCAAAACAACGTGCTATTATATATATAGTATGGCAATCCTTAGAATTATTGATCATTGTCGTTAACAATTTCCTCCAAATTTCCTCGAATGTTTTTTTCTAGCCGTCCGATATACAGATTTTTCATTCTAAATTATTGTCAAAGGTACAACTAGTACATATGAACGTAGTTTTGACTTTAGACCACTTTTATTTTTTTTTCCCATGATGCAGGCCACATAATTTAAGAACGGTAGGTTTTTATTCAGATAAATAAATCCTGCACTTAAGGTTTAAAATAAAGTTCTTTTTTAGACGAGTGGTACAACAATATTACTTTTACTTTGTACTACTAACAACGAAGGTAAGCTGAATGCTTATCTTTGTATTAATAGTTTAAACCGTGTGTTAAGGCGCGAAATTAACCAAAGACAAGCATTCAGTTTACCCTCGTTATTTGCCCGACGTTTCGACACAGTTACATGTGTCGTAGTCGCTAGCTGACACGTTAATTTCCCACCGTAGCACTCGGTTTAAACTATTAACATGATGTCAGTGCGCGAATCTTTAAAAAAATACTTATCATCATCATTTTCCTATCCTTATCCCACACTAGCTTATGGAATTCAGACAACGATAACGACGCATGTATATTTATTCCAGGTCGGCGCAAAACGTTTCTTTTCGCCATTCATCTCTATCATTCGTCATCTCTGCAGTTACACCTTTCACGCACATATCATTTTTCACACAGTCCATCCATACCTTCTTTGGTCTCCCTCTTCCCTTGTATCCTTCCACATTCGTACTCATCACTTTCCTTGTTACATGGTTCTCATCCTTCCTCATGACGTGCCTATACCATCTTAATCTGTTACTCCTAATCTTTTCTGTCACTGTTGCTACTTTCAGGCTTCCTCTTATGTATTCATTCCTAATCCTATCCATTCGAGTAACTCCACACATCCATCGTAACATTCACATGTATTCTTCTTTCATCCGTCACCTTTGTTCCCCAACATTCAGATCCATACATTAACCCGTTAGCACCCACTGTACTCGGAGACTGACAAGTTTTTAAACTCTATTACTTGGTAATAAAAGTCAAAATCAATTAAAGAGTAAGTATTCTTCTGGGTATTAATGGGGTAAGACAGATCTGATGACATTAACAAAATGCTTATCTTTGGTTGATTTTCGCGCCGAAACGGTGTCACGGTGCGAAAATTAACCAAAGATACGAGAAGACGGTTTAACATTCTAATGGTGGGCATACATGATCCTTCCTATTCCGATTTCTAACTGTCGTGTCAATCCACTCGCACACACGGTCAATTCTAACTGATACAATCGGTAGCGTCATGCCGATTGGACGATAGGAAGGATCATGTATGCCTACCATAATACACTCAATGAGCTTTTCTTTAAGAAAAACGAAAGCGTAGTCAGTATTTAGGCACACATTCGTTCGTATGACGTCAGAAGTGCACACACCACTCACCCAGTGTAGCGAAGAGCGCAGCCTCAATAGAGAAGGAGTTTATGAATGAAGAATGTGGCCCGCCGTGAGGCCATACAATGAGCGGTATCTTCTTGCCTTCAGGCACCGGCGGGCTGAAGTAGATGGCCGAGAACGACTCTGTTGGCACATTGAATGAATCAGACCGCGGTACTATAGTCTGCGTCAGCTAAGAAGCAAATTCTGACACATTGATAAATCCATGAACAATTTTTAGAATGGATATGACTGACAACCAAATGTATGGCGATGACATTTCTATCTCAGCGTTGCACATCCTATTGCTTCTTAGCTCGTTGTCATCAATTAATAGAGACGTGATTATTTTTTGTTCATGAATCGAAGTGAAAACGTTTCAATTATACGTAAAATAAATATAATAAGCTCTACAGCACGTATTATGAACGGCTAACAAAAAGGTCTCATCTTATCGTAACCTTAAATGCATTGTCTGTTGCTCAGAAAATATGTATGACGACTATAATTGATGGTACCAAAACATTTCTCATAAATCGATTCCAAAATAAATCGAATCTTTCCAATATTATACAACACTATCAGTCCAGGTCACGCATGTCAATCAACCTGTCAAAATTTTGCTTCTTACGTGACGCCGACTGTAATGGGAGGTTTTTTCTGACAGGTGGCTTATTACAGTTCTAAGAAATGTCAATAGATGGCACTACCTAGACAGGGTTGTTAATTCATATTTTTATTTTTTGTTGACAATTCTAAAATGAGTTTCTTACTGAGATCATGTCTGATTAGCGCCATCTGTGAGATGTTTTGGAACTACGTTTGACAAATTTGAAGCTATCAGAAAACCTCTCATTGATAATGTTGTCACAAATACAATGATAAAGAAATACTTCTTATTTAGTGTGTTAGTTCTTCAGTTAGTAAATAAATATATATACAACTAAATATTGTTCACCAGCCAAGCTCGAGAGCTTACCTTTGCTTATATTCGTTTTTAATATTCAGACTTAGGTAGTTCGTAAATTCACTAAAAACATGTTCAAATAAAATCATTTATGTTAAAGAACCCATAAATTTTAATTACAAAAAATAATCATTTGGACAAAAAAAAGCTTCAATAAAATGTCTACACACATAAGTCAAATTCATCATCAGCCCATACTTGTCCACTGCTGGACATAGGCCTCTCCAATTGCACGCCACTGTGATCTGTTTTAGGCTTTTCGCATCCAGATTCTGCCAGCCATCGCATATCATCATGCGTATATCATCAGTCTACCTTGCCTGAGGGCGTCCTACACTCCGTTTGCCGAGGCGAGGTCTCCACTCGAGAACTCGTTTTCCACAACGGTCATCGATTCTACGGCTAATATGGCCGGCCCAAGTCAAATTCATTATTCTAAAAACTCCTATATCTCCATACTGATTGGGCTAGGGTTAGGCTACTTTAGCGCTGACGGCCTCATTTGTCTGAGGGCGTCCTACACTCCGTTTGCCGAGACGCTTCCGTTTCCTACTTTTTTATTTATTTAGCCTGTTTTTGTTTCCCACTGAATTTATTCAAAATGTGGTGATAAGTCATTGATACAAGCATGGGGAATTCTCCAATACCTAATTAGGTAGGAGCCAATCCAGAAGATTAGATTTGATTTAAATAAATTAGTTTTTTCTAGAGCTAAAAATGTTCTTAATCCCTAGACACTTTTGATGTGTGTACAGTCGGCCAAGAATCTGCTCTACCAGCCTAAGGTTGAAACTCATACGAATGTCATTAAACATTAAGGTTCATTGTTCACTTGTCACAATATACCAACTCGACCTTATTGATGTTTTAGTGACACAGGAAGTGTCATCGAAACTGATAGACCATTTTCTTGGCCGACCGTACTTGGGGATTCTGCACTAAATCAGAGGAATACGATGAAACCCAAAGACGATACTCACTAACGCTATCGGCGACGTCCTTATGTTCCAGATCCATGTAGTTCACTAACCCCGAGGCGACGACATCCGGCGGGGAGACGGGCTCGCTGACTCGCCGGTACTGGATAGTGGACTCAGAACCCGCAGGTGGAAGGCGGGCTATGTATAGCTGAAATAATATATAAAAAAATCTATATGTCAGCGCCATCTATTCGACGTGTAGCATCAGCACCATCTATTGGCCTATGATGTCAACTAATCATCGGCAGTTCGGGACGTAACTAGCATATCGTCGATCCTGTTTCCCCACCCCGAACGAGTGTGAGAAGGCTACCAGTCGATCGTGGTGGGGCTTGGACGGAGTCTGGGTATGTACTGCGTTGCACCGTGCCGCCAGGACAGTTTTTTGGACCAGAGCTCGGACGGAGTAGACGTATCAATCGTATCCAGGAACTGTCACGTGTAGTGTGTGTTATCATAGAAAACCATTGCAGAACATTGAATTGTAGTGATTTGATTGTTATTTGCGCTATTCCTCCAAATGGCGTATAGTAGTGAGGGAGAAGATGAAAAATCAAGCTCCCGTCTTTGACATATATATATTACATGTGTTAACCGTGTGGCGACGGCGAATAGAATACATGTATCACCACCCCAACCCAACTCTTCTCAAGAAATAAAAGTTATAATGCTTTAAATATCAGATATCGGACAAAAAAAATGTAATTAAAAAAAAACTACGGACTTCATTTTTTTTATTTGCTCTAAATAATTTCTCTACTTTAATTTAATTATTTTTTTATTTTATTTATTAAGGGCAACCAACAAGGACTTACACTAAATATTACATAAGCACAACACAGTACAAAAAAGGTAAGTGCAGCCTTAATAATAGGCTACCACGGAAGGCAAATAACTTTATACAAAAAGAACAAACACGCCTTAATTACAAAACACATGAAACAATTATATCAATACACAGTAAAAAATAACGTTAGGTGCAAAAAAGTTACAAAAAAAAAGTACAGTAAAAAAATCTAGGAAATACTACAACTATGGCCTAAACTGGGCATTTAATTTACGTTTAATTATGATTTTGGGGACGTTATAACGTATTTTAAAAAGGCGTATTTATGGGCTAAGAGCAAATACTAAAAAAAATACCAAAGCCATTAAATAAAAAAACTATGGATACCTTGAAGGTCAAATTTTGGAGAAAATCCAAAAAATACTAAAATTGGCATAGCTCCTAAACTATAACACTTTAGTTAGAGAAGCTTTAATAGGTAGCAAATAACCTTTACATGACCTTTTGCTATGGCCAGACCTTCACCAGTCGCCCTGTATTTATTTTAAAAAAATATACAGGATGTCCCGTAAGTCGACGTCAAGCCGGAACCGGATGGTAAGGCAACTAACTCACACCAGTTATCAGAAAAATATAAAAAACACAGTATTTTTTTTTTCAGTACAGTCAGTTGAATCTGAGCAAATTGGTTATTTTTAACTTTATTTTTTTAAAAACGTCAATAAACAGTGGCACTATTCAGGGTCACATAAAAAAATATATTGGAAAATCTAAAGATTTGTGGCAACAGGAGTCAAAAGACTAATGCTGGTTGTAGAATTTCCGTTTTCATAATTTTTTAAACATGCAAGTTAAATTTTTTAAATATTTTTCTGATAACTGGTGTGAGTTGCCTTACCATCAGGTTCCGGCTTGACGTCGACTTATGGGACACCCTGTATAGACAAAACACCCAGACGGACACAACAAATGCCTCATTATTATGTGGTAAATTGTACCCGTGTGACAAATGCTCCGACCCCTAGACCATCACGGTCGTCACGTCAAAAGGAATAAGTGTATGTTAAGACAAATACCATAAAATTTCTCACCTGTCCTGGAGTGGTCATGTTGGAGCAGACTGCAACGATGACGTCATTGCACACGTCTAATATAGTCGTCGAACATTGGAAGCTTTTGTTGGAAATGTCCACTATCCTACCGCCATCTGTGGACGAACGATGGTAACTTTAGTACGGGAGCCTGGTGTCTGGGACATGCGTTTCTTTTAATACATATCGAGGCGATTTGTAGGAAAAATAGACTTCACGCCGTGTAATTTTAAGCGAAATATTTTTTTTTACAGAAAATCAACCCCATTAATAGATGCTAGACGAAAATCCGGCTACACACGGGAGATGTCAACTGGTGTCAGTGATATGGCGAAAATGGCGTCTGCAAATTGTTCTGTCAGGACGAAAGTACTCAACCATCCGAATATTCTATTATATAATACACACATCAAAAGTGGTGATGTCCTGGCGGAAGGTGGCGTGAGAAGTACTCGAAACCGGAGGTCATGTATGAAAAGATGTATAAATGTAGATGAAGCGAAAGGGGTATGTCAGAACCGTGACAAATGGAGATCTGTAGTCTCTGCCTACCCCTCTGGGAGACAGGCGTGAAGTGTATGTATGTATGTATGTA